>JAPZIH010000899.1:20000-119679 GCA_027410445.1 Discoglossus pictus | reverse complement strand
TACTCTGCTCTACACACTCTGCACACACTATACCCTGCTCTACACACTCTGCACACACAATACTCTGCTCTACACACTCTGCGCACCTATACTCTGCTCTACACACTCTGCACACACTATACCCTGCTCTACACACTCTGCACACACTATACCCTGCTCTACACACTCTGCGCGCACATATACCTGCTCTACACACTCTGCACACACTATACTCTGCTCTACACACTCTGCACACACTATACTCTGCTCTACACCTCTGCACACACTATACTCTGCTCTACACACTCTGCACACACTATACTCTGCTCTACACACTCTGCACACACTATACCCTGCTCTACACACTCTGCACACACTATACCCTGCTCTACACACTCTGCACACACTATACTCTGCTCTACACACTCTGCACACACTATACTCTGCTCTACACACTCTGCACACACTATACCCTGCTCTACACACTCTGCACACACTATACTCTGCTCTACACACTCTGCACACACTATACCCTGCTCTACACACTCTGCACACACTATACCCTGCTCTACACACTCTGCACACACTATACCCTGCTCTACACTCTGCACACACTATACTCTGCTCTACACACTCTGCACACACTATACTTGCTCTACAACACTCTGCACACACTATACTCTGCTCTACACACTCTGCACACACTATACCCTGCTCTACACACTCTGCACACACTATACCTGCTCTACACACTCTGCACCACTATACCCTGCTCTACACACTCTGCACACACTATACTCTGCTCTACACTCTGCACACACTATACTCTGCTCTACACACTCTGCACACACTATACTCTGCTCTACACACTCTGCACACACTATACCCTGCTCTACACACTCTGCACACACTATACCCTGCTCTACACACTCTGCACACACTATACTCTGCTCTACACACTCTGCACACTCTATACGCTTCTCTACACACCACTCTGCACACACTATACCCTGCTCTACACACTCTGCACACACTATACTCTGCTCTACACACTCTGCACACACTATACTCTGCTCTACACACTCTGCACACACTATACCCTGCTCTACACACTCTGCACACACTATACCCTGCTCTACACACTCAGCACACACTATACCCTGCTCTACACACTCTGCACACACTATACTCTGCTCTACACACTCTGCACACACTATACTCTGCTCTACACACTCTGACACACACTATACCTGCTCTACACACTCTGCACACACTATACCCTGCTCTACAACACTGCACACACTATACTCTGCTCTACACACTCTGCACACACTATACCCTGCTCTACACACTCTGCACACACTATCTGCTCTACACACTCTGCACACACTATACCTGCTCTACACTCTGCACACTATACTCTGCTCTACACACTCTGCACACACTATACTCTGCTCTACACACTCTGCACACACTATACTCTGCTCTACACACTCTGCACACACTATACCTGCTCTACACACTCTGCACACCTATACCCTGCTCTACACACTCTGCACACACTATACTCTGCTCTACACACTCTGCACACACTACACCCTGCTCTACACACTCTGCACACACTATACCCTGCTCTACACACTCTGCACACACTATACCCTGCTCTACACACTCTGCACACACTATACTCTGCTCTACACACACTGCACACACTATACCCTGCTCTACACACTCTGCACACACTATACTCTGCTCTACACACTCTGCACACACTATACCCTGCTCTACACACTCTGCACACACTATACTCTGCTCTACACACTCTGCACACACTATACTCTGCTCTACACACTCTGCACACTATACCCTGCTCTATTACACATCTGCACACACTATACTCTGCTCTACACACTCTGCACACACTATACTCTGCTCTACTCACTATGCACACACTATACCCTGCTCTACACACTCTGCACACATATTACTCTGCTCTACACACTCTGCACACACTATACCCTGCTCTACACACTCTGCACACACTATACCTCTGCTCTACACACTCTGCACACACTATACTCCTGCTCTACACACTCTGCAACACTATACCCTGCTCTACACACTCTGCACACACTATACCCTGCTCTACACACTCTGCACACACTATACTCTGCTCTACACACTCTGCACACACTATACCCTGCTCTACACACTCTGCACACACTATACTCTGCTCTACACACTCTGCACACACTATACCCTGCTCTACACACTCTGCACACACTATACTCTGCTCTACACACTCTGCACACACTATACTCTGCTCTACACACTCTGCACACACTATACTCTGCTCTACACACTCTGCACACACTATACCTCTGCTCTACACACTCTGCACACACTATACCTCTGCTCTACACACTCTGCACACACTATACCCTGCTCTACACACTCTGCACACACTATACTCTGCTCTACACACTCTGCACACACTATACTCTGCTCTACACACTCTGCACACACTATACTCTGCTCTACACACTCTGCACACACTATACTCTGCTCTACACACTCTGCACACACTATACCCTGCTCTACACACTCTGCACACACTATACCCTGCTCTACACACTCTGCACACACTATACCCTGCTCTACACACGTCTGCACACAACTATTACTCTGCTCTACACACTCTGCACACACTATACTCCTGCTCTACACACTCTGCACACACTATACCTGCTCTACACACTCTGCACACACTATACCCTGCTCTACACACTCTGCACACACTATACCCTGCTCTACACACTCTGCACACACTATACTCCGCTCTACACACTCTGCACACACTATACCTCTGCTCTACACTCTCTGCACACACTATACTCTGCTCTACACACTCTGCACACACTATACTCTGCTCTACACACTCTGCACACACTATACACTGCTCTACACACTCTGCACACACTATACTCTGCTCTACACACTCAGCACACACTATACCTGCCTACACCTATACTTTGCTCTACACACTCTGCACACACTATACCTGCTCTACACACTCTGCACCACTACCCCCTGCTCTACACACTCTGCACACACTATACCCTGCTCTACACACTCTGCACACACTATACCCTGCTCTACACACTCTGCACACACTATACCCTGCTCTACACACTCTGCACACACTATACCCTGCTCTACACACTCTGCACACACTATACCCTGCTCTACACACTCTGCACACACTATACTCTGCTCTACACACTCTGCACACACTATACTCTGCTCTACACACTCTGCACACACTATACTCTGCTCTACACACTCTGCACACACTATACCCCTGCTCTACACACTCTGCACACACTATACCTGCCTACACACTCTGCACACACTACCCTGCTCTACACACTCTGCACAACCTATACTCTGCTCTACACACTCTGCACACACTATACCCTGCTCTGCACACTCTGCACACACTATACTCTGCTCTACACACTCTGCACACACTATACTCTGCTCTACACACTCTGCACACACTATACCCTGCTCTACACACTCTGCACACGCTATACCCTGCTCTGCACACTCTGCACACACTATACTCTGCTCTACACACTCTGCACACACTATACCCTGCTCTGCACACTCTGCACACACTATACTCTGCTCTACACACTCTGCACACACTATACTCTGCTCTACACACTCTGCACACACTATACCCTGCTCTGCACACTCTGCACACACTATACTCTGCTCTACACACTCTGCACACACTATACCCTGCTCTGCACACTCTGCACACACTATACTCTGCTCTACACACTCTGCACACACTATACCCTGCTCTACACACTCTGCACACACTATACCCTGCTCTACACACTCTGCACACACTATACTCTGCTCTACACACTCTGCACACACTATACCCTGCTCTACACACTCTGCACACACTATACCCTGCTCTACACACTCTGCACACACTATACCCTGCTCTACACACTCTGCACACACTATACTCTGCTCTACACACTCTGCACACACTATACTCTGCTCTACACACTCAGCACACACTATACCCTGCTCTACACACTCTGCACACACTATACTCTGCTCTACACACTCTGCACACACTATACCCTGCTCTACACACTCTGCACACACTATACCCTGCTCTACACATTCTGCACACACTATACCCTGCTCTACACACTCAGCACACACTATACCCTGCTCTACACACTCTGCACACACTCTGCACCCTGTATGAATACATCCTGCACCAACACCACACACTCCATGCTGTACAAATACTAACATTGTTTAAATACCAAGCGCACAGATCCCATTGTGTACTAACCCCACACTATGCACACTGCACCCTGTACTAATGCATCCAGCTACTCACCCATCTCATGGTACAGGGACCCCTGCTTGCTCAGCGCTGCCGGTGGTTTCTTGGGTGGGGGGCTCTCGATCTTCATCAGATCATCGCAGCACTGCTTCCACTGACCTGGGGGGACAGGAGGTGTGTGAGTGTGTGCCAGTGTGTGTGTGAGTGAGTGTGTGTCAGTGAGTGTATGTCAGTGTGTGAGTGTCCATATGTTCTCAGTATGTCTGTGTACATGTGTGTGCGTCAGTGTGTCTGTGTACGTGTGTGAGTGTGTGTCTGTGTGAGTCAGTGTGTGAGTGTGTGTCAGTGTGTGAGTGTGTGTCTGTGTGTGCCAGTGTGTGCGTCGGTGTGTGTCTGTGTACGTGTGAGAGTGTGTGAGTGTGTGTCTGTGTGTATGTGTGTGCAGTGCTGAGAGGGACCCGTAGCAGCAGCAGGGCTGTAGGCAAACATTACAGTGGGTTTTAGAGGGACCCGTAGCAGCAGCAGGGCCGATTGTTAAACATTACAGTGGGTTTTAGAGGGACCCGTAGCAGCAGCAGGGCCATAGGCAAACATTACAGTGGGTTTAAGAGGGACCCGTAGCAGAAGCAGGGCCATAGGCAAACATTACAGTGGGTTTTAGAGGGACCCGTAGCAGCAGCAGGGCTGTAGGCAATCATTACAGTGGGTTTTAGAGGGACCCGTAGCAGCGGCAGGGCCATAGGCAAACATTACATTGGGTTTTAGAGGGACCCGTAGCAGAAGCAGGGCCATAGGCAAACATTACATTGGGTTTTAGAGGGACCCGTAGCAGCAGCAGGGCTGTAGGCAATCATTACAGTGGGTTTTAGAGGGACCCGTAGCAGCGGCAGGGCCATAGGCAAACATTACAGTGGGTTTTAGAGGGACCCGTAGCAGCAGCAGGGCTGTAGGCAAACATTACAGTGGGTTTTAGAGGGACCCGTAGCAGCAGCAGGGCCATAGGCAAACATTACAGTGGGTTTAAGAGGGACCCGTAGCAGCAGCAGGGCCATAGGCAAACAATACAGTGGGTTTTAAAGGGACCCGTAGCAGCAGCAGGGCCGTAGGCAAACATTACAGTGGGTTTTAGAGGGACCCGTAGCAGCAGCAGGGCTGTAGGCAAACATTACAGTGGGTTTTAGAGGGACCCGTAGCAGCAGCAGGGCCGTAGGCAAACATTACAGTGGGTTTTAGAGGGACCCGTAGCAGCAGCAGGGCTGTAGGCAAACATTACAGTGGGTTTAAGAGGGACCCGTAGCAGCAGCAGGGCCATAGGCAAACATTACAGTGGGTTTTAAAGGGACCCGTAGCAGCAGCAGGGCTGTAGGCAAACATTACAGTGGGTTTTAGAGGGACCCGTAGCAGCAGCAGGGCCATAGGCAAACATTACAGTGGGTTTAAGAGGGACCCGTAGCAGCAGCAGGGCCGTAGGCAAACATTACAGTGGGTTTTAAAGGGACCCGTAGCAGCAGCAGGGCCGTAGGCAAACATTACATTGGGTTTTAAAGGGACCCGTAGCAGAAGCAGGGCCGTAGGCAAACATTACATTGGGTTTTAGAGGGACCCGTAGCAGAAGCAGGGCCGTAGTTAAACATTACAGTGGGTTTTAGAGGGACCCGTAGCAGTAGCAGGGCCGTAGGCAAACATTACATTGGGTTTTAAAGGGACCCGTAGCAGCAGCAGGGCCGTAGGCAAACATTACATTGGGTTTTAAAGGGACCCGTAGCAGAAGCAGGGCCGTAGGCAAACATTACATTGGGTTTTAAAGGGACCCGTAGCAGAAGCAGGGCCGTAGGCAAACATTACATTGGGTTTTAGAGGGACCCGTAGCAGCGGCAGGGCCGTAGTTAAACATTACAGTGGGTTTTAGATGGACCCGTAGCAACAGTAGGGCCGTAGGCAAACATTACAGTGGGTTTTAGAGGGACCCGTAGCAGCAGCAGGGCCGTAGGCAAACATTACATTGGGTTTTAGAGGGACCCGTAGCAGCGGCAGGGCCGTAGTTAAACATTACAGTGGGTTTTAGATGGACCCGTAGCAACAGCAGGGCCGTAGGCAAACATTACAGTGGGTTTTAGAGGGACCCGTAGCAGCAGCAGGGCTGTAGGCAAACATTACAGTGGGTTTTAGAGGGACCCGTAGCAGCAGCAGGGCTGTAGGCAAACATTACAATGGGTTTTAGAGGGACCCGTAGCAGTGGCAGGGCTGTAGGCAAACAATACAGTGGGTTTGAGAGGGACCCGTAGCAGCTGCAGGGCCGTAGGCAAACATTACAGTGGGTTTTAGAGGGGTCCGTAGCAGCGTCAGGGCCGTAGGCAATCATTACAGTGGGTTTTAGAGGGACCCGTAGCAGCGGCAGGGCTGTAGGCAAACATTACAGTGGGTTTGAGAGGGACCCGTAGCAGCAGCAGGGCCGTAGGCAAACATTACAGTGGGTTTTAGAGGGACCCGTAGCAGCAGCAGGGCCGTAGTTAAACATTACAGTGGGTTTTAGAGGGACCCGTAGCAGCAGCAGGGCCGTAGTTAAACATTACAGTGGGTTTTAGAGGGACCCGTAGCAGTAGCAGGGCCGTAGGCAAACATTACATTGGGTTTTAAAGGGACCCGTAGCAGCAGCAGGGCCGTAGGCAAACATTACATTGGGTTTTAAAGGGACCCGTAGCAGAAGCAGGGCCGTAGGCAAACATTACATTGGGTTTTAGAGGGACCCGTAGCAGCGGCAGGGCCGTAGTTAAACATTACAGTGGGTTTTAGATGGACCCGTAGCAACAGTAGGGCCGTAGGCAAACATTACAGTGGGTTTTAGAGGGACCCGTTGCAGAAGCAGGGCCGTAGGCAAACATTACATTGGGTTTTAGAGGGACCCGTAGCAGCGGCAGGGCCGTAGTTAAACATTACAGTGGGTTTTAGATGGACCCGTAGCAGCAGCAGGGCTGTAGGCAAACATTACAGTGGGTTTTAGAGGGACCCGTAGCAGCAGCAGGGCTGTAGGCAAACATTACAGTGGGTTTTAGAGGGACCCGTAGCAGCAGCAGGGCTGTAGGCAAACATTACAGTGGGTTTTAGAGGGACCCGTAGCAGTGGCAGGGCTGTAGGCAAACATTACAGTGGGTTTGAGAGGGACCCGTAGCAGCAGCAGGGCCGTAGGCAAACATTACAGTGGGTTTTAGAGGGGTCCGTAGCAGCAGCAGGGCCGTAGGCAATCATTACAGTGGGTTTTAGAGGGACCCGTAGCAGCAGCAGGGCCGTAGGCAAACATTACAGTGGGTTTGAGAGGGACCCGTAGCAGCAGCAGGGCCGTAGGCAAACATTACAGTGGGTTTTAGAGGGGTCCGTAGCAGCAGCAGGGCCGTAGGCAATCATTACAGTGGGTTTTAGAGGGACCCGTAGCAGCGGCAGGGCTGTAGGCAAACATTACAGTGGGTTTTAGAGGGACCCGTAGCAGCAGCAGGGCCGTAGGCAAACATTACAGTGGGTTTTAGAGGGACCCGTAGCAGCAGCAGGGCTGTAGGCAAACATTACATTGGGTTTTAGAGGGACCCGTAGCAGCAGCAGGGCTGTAGGCAAACATTACAGTGGGTTTTAGAGGGACCCGTAGCAGCGGCAGGGCTGTAGGCAAACATTACAGTGGGTTTTAGAGGGACCCGTAGCAGCAGCAGGGCCGTAGGCAAACATTACAGTGGGTTTTAGAGGGACCCGTAGCAGCAGCAGGGCTGTAGGCAAACATTACATTGGGTTTTAGAGGGACCCGTAGCAGCAGCAGGGCTGTAGGCAAACATTACAGTGGGTTTTAGAGGGACCCGTAGCAGCGGCAGGTCCGTAAGCAAACATTACAGTGGGTTTTAGAGGGACCCGTAGCAGCAGCAGGGCCGTAGTTAAACACTACAGTGGGTTTTAGAGGGACCCGTAGCAGCAGCAGGGCTGTAGGCAAACATTACAGTGGGTTTTAGAGGGACCTGTAGCAGCAGCAGGGCTGTAGGCAAACATTACAGTGGGTTTTAGAGGGACCCGTAGCAGCGGCAGGGCTGTAGACAAACATTACAGTGGGTTTTAGAGGGACCCGTAGCAGCAGCAGGGCCGTAGTTAAACACTACAGTGGGTTTTAGAGGGACCTGTAGCAGCGGCAGGGCCGTAGGCAATCATTACAGTGGGTTTTAGAGGGACCCGTAGCAGCAGCAGGGCTGTAGGCAAACATTACAGTGGGTTTTAGAGGGACCCGTAGCAGCAGCAGGGCTGTAGGCAAACATTACAGTGGGTTTTAGAGGGACCAGTAGCAGCGGCAGGGCCGTAGTTAAACACTACAGTGGGTTTTAGAGGGACCTGTAGCAGCAGCAGGGCCGTAGGCAAACATTACAGTGGGTTTGAGAGGGACCCGTAGCAGCGGCAGGTCCGTAAGCAAACATTACAGTGGGTTTTAGAGGGACCCGTAGCAGCGGCAGGGCCGTAGTTAAACACTACAGTGGGTTTTAGAGGGACCTGTAGCAGCAGCAGGGCCGTAGGCAAACATTACAGTGGGTTTTAGAGGGACCCGTAGCAGCGGCAGGGCCGTAGGCAAACATTACATTGGGTTTTAGAGGGACCCGTAGCAGCAGCAGGGCTGTAGGCAAACATTACAGTGGGTTTTAGAGGGACCCGTAGCAGCGGCAGGGCCGTAGTTAAACACTACAGTGGGTTTTAGAGGGACCCGTAGCAGCAGCAGGGCCGTAGGCAAACATTACAGTGGGTTTTAGAGGGACCCGTAGCAGCGGCAGGTCCGTAACAAACATTACAGTGGGTTTTAGAGGGACCCGTAGCAGCAGCAGGGCCGTAGGCAAACATTACAGTGGGTTTTAGAGGGACCCGTAGCAGCGGCAGGGCCGTAGTTAAACACTACAGTGGGTTTTAGAGGGACCCGTAGCAGCAGCAGGGCCGTAGGCAAACATTACATTGGGTTTTAGAGGGACCCGTAGCAGCGGCAGGGCTGTAGGCAAACATTACAGTGGGTTTTAGAGGGACCCGTAGCAGCAGCAGGGCCGTAGGCAAACATTACAGTGGGTTTTAGAGGGACCCGTAGCAGCAGCAGGGCCGATTGTTAAACATTACAGTGGGTTTTAGAGGGACCTGTAGCAGCAGCAGGGCCGATTGTTAAACATTACAGTGGGTTTTAGAGGGACCCGTAGCAGCGGCAGGGCCGTAGTTAAACACTACAGTGGGTTTTAGAGGGACCCGTAGCAGCAGCAGGGCCGTAGGCAAACATTACAGTGGGTTTTAGAGGGACCCGTAGCAGTGGCAGGTCCGTAACAAACATTACAGTGGGTTTTAGAGGGACCCGTAGCAGCGGCAGGGCCGTAGTTAAACACTACAGTGGGTTTTAAAGGGACCTGTAGCAGCAGCAGGGCCGTAGGCAAACATTACAGTAGGTTTTAGAGGGACCCGTAGCAGCAGCAGGGCTGTAGGCAAACATTACAGTGGGTTTTAGAGGGACCCGTAGCAGCGGCAGGTCCGTAAGCAAACATTACAGTGGGTTTTAGAGGGACCCGTAGCAGCAGCAGGGCCGTAGGCAAACATTACAGTGGGTTTTAGAGGGACCCGTAGCAGCGGCAGGGCCGATTGTTAAACACTACAGTGGGTTTTAGAGGGACCTGTAGCAGCGGCAGGGCTGTAGGCAAACATTACAGTGGGTTTTAGAGGGACCCGTAGCAGCAGCAGGGCTGTAGGCAAACATTACAGTGGGTTTTAGAGGGACCCGTAGCAGCGGCAGGGCTGTAGGCAAACATTACAGTGGGTTTTAGAGGGACCCGTAGCAGCAGCAGGGCCGTAGGCAAACATTACAGTGGGTTTTAGAGGGACCCGTAGCAGCAGCAGGGCCGATTGTTAAACATTACAGTGGGTTTTAAAGGGACCTGTAGCAGCAGCAGGGCCGATTGTTAAACATTACAGTGGGTTTTAGAGGGACCCGTAGCAGCGGCAGGGCCGTAGTTAAACACTACAGTGGGTTTTAAAGGGACCTGTAGCAGCAGCAGGGCCGTAGGCAAACATTACAGTGGGTTTTAGAGGGACCCGTAGCAGCGGCAGGGCCGTAGTTAAACACTACAGTGGGTTTTAAAGGGACCTGTAGCAGCAGCAGGGCCGTAGGCAAACATTACAGTAGGTTTTAGAGGGACCCGTAGCAGCAGCAGGGCTGTAGGCAAACATTACAGTGGGTTTTAGAGGGACCCGTAGCAGCGGCAGGTCCGTAAGCAAACATTACAGTGGGTTTTAGAGGGACCCGTAGCAGCAGCAGGGCCGTAGGCAAACATTACAGTGGGTTTTAGAGGGACCCGTAGCAGCGGCAGGGCCGATTGTTAAACACTACAGTGGGTTTTAGAGGGACCTGTAGCAGCGGCAGGGCTGTAGGCAAACATTACAGTGGGTTTTAGAGGGACCCGTAGCAGCAGCAGGGCTGTAGGCAAACATTACAGTGGGTTTTAGAGGGACCCGTAGCAGCAGCAGGGCTGTAGGCAAACATTACAGTGGGTTTTAGAGGGACCCGTAGCAGCAGCAGGGCTGTAGACAAACATTACAGTGGGTTTTAGAGGGACCCGTAGCAGCAGCAGGGCCGTAGGCAATCATTACAGTGGGTTTTAGAGGGACCCGTAGCAGCGGCAGGGCTGTAGACAAACATTACATTGGGTTTTAGAGGGACCCGTTGCAGCAGCAGGGCTGTAGACAAACATTACAGTGGGTTTTAGAGGGACAGGGAGCTGCTTTTTCAATTGTGCAAAAAAAAGCTCCTGCAGTCAGTATGTGTCAGTGTGTAATTGTTGTATTGTATCACTGTGTGTTAGAGTGCGTGTCTATATTTATAAGTGTGACAGTGTAAATGTGTGCGTGTGTCAGGACACACACAGGACACACATCATGGTAGCCTGACATACTCATGTCATAGAAGTGTTGCCAGAAAGCCTCCATCCAGCGCCGCAGGTCCTCCCGGGTACTCGCTCGCAGGGTGTGGGTCACCTCCTCACACCCAAAGCGATTAGTGATGGACAGACTGTGGGTGTGGGATGGACCCTCACGGTCAGACGCCCGAATACGGGTCTCCTGGGAAAAAGAGGAGGGGGCGTAAATAATGACAATAATTCCAGAGACCCCAAATGTACCTACATTTAGGGCACACACCCCAAATTAACCCATACAGATGGCAGAGACCCCAAATCTACCCATACAGGGCCCATACCTCATATGTACCCCACATACTGGGTATAGACCCTAAATGTAACCACACTCTGGGCACAGACCCCAATGTACCCACACACAGGGTACAGACACCAAATATACCCCACATACTCGGTATAGACACAAAATGTACTTTAAACACTGGGCAGAGGTTCCACATGTACCCATGTCACCAACCATTTTTGGGGGGCCAGGGTGGGACTCCCTTGAACCCCACAAGCAAGGGCCTTTTATGACCATAAACCAAAATGTCACTCCCCTGAACTCATGGTATTTGGGCATAATAGGCTCCGGGTTATTTGTAATGAATAAAGTGTTGTGGCCAGAATTTGCTCTAGGATATGACACCATGTACCAACCTATCTGGTGCAGTGTCTATTTAGTAGTAACTATTGTTGGGTGTTATGAGATAGTAGCGTTAGTAATTACTGCTCTTTAGAAACAATATTTTGGCATGAGGGAAAAGGAATCCATTTGTTTCATGTTTCTGCCATCTTTGTATTTATCACGCCATGTTGGTAGCATGACTCCATCTTGTTACCATCCCCACACTACATAGCAAGCCCCGCCCACACACTTTGTCTCCACGGTCATAGAGTCTATTAATCTGACCAGACCCCTAGACATCTGGAATCATGGAGGAACATGATGGCCCTAAACATAAGCCTGGCAATCAAAGTCAGGTAGAGTGGATGGAACTGGTTTCTAGGAGTTGACCAGAAGCTTGTTTGTCCAAAGGGGTCGGGGGCTAATGATGATTAAATATGTGTGTGACAATAAAGTGTGACTCCATTTGATTACACGTAAGTGAAGCGTGTTCATTCTTGGATGATGGTCCTAACAAGGGGCTAGAGGAAAGGGGTTATTATCTTTAATAAGCTATTAACCCTTGGCATCTGGAATCTCTTGTGGGGTCCAAAAGAAAGAAAAGTCCCAGATACATCTACAGGTAATATGGACTTTCTTGGTCTTTTCAAGCCCACTGAAGACCAGGTGTGAGTGCCCAGGCTGACCCTGTGGTCCTGATGTGGTCCTGACCTGCATGCTGGGCACGAGAAACCCAAATCCTTACAATCTTTGGGTGTATTATATGTAGCAGAAAGCAGGAGGTTTTGGGGTTAAAGAGGACACCTCTCCCTTTGGGTCGTGACATACCCCACATACTAGATAAACCCCCCAAGGGTACCCATACACTGGGCAGAGCCCCCAAATATACCCACAGACAAGGCAGAGACCCCAAATCTATACAACACACTGGTCAGAGACCCCAAAATGTAACTCAGACAGTGGGAATAGACCCCAAATATACCAACAGGCAAGGCAGAGTCCCTGAATGTACCCAACACACTGGTCAAAGATCCCAAATGTACCCACATACTGGGCGGAGACCCCAAATGTACCCAGACACTGGGGAGAGGTCCCTAATGTACCCACACACTGGGGAGAGGTCCCTAAAGTACCCACACACTGGGGAGAGGTCCCTAATGTACCCACACACTGGGCAGAGGTCCCTAATGTACCCACACACTGGGGAGAGGTCCCTAATGTACCCACACACTGAGGAGAGGTCCCTAATGTACCCACACACTGGGGAGAGGTCCCTAATGTACCCACACACTGGGGAGAGGTCCCTAAAGTACCCACACACTGGGGAGAGGTCCCTAATGTACCCACACACTGGGCAGAGGTCCCTAATGTACCCACACACTGGGGAGAGGTCCCTAATGTACCCACACACTGAGGAGAGGTCCCTAATGTACCCACACACTGGGGAGAGGTCCCTAATGTACCCACACACTGGGGAGAGGTCCCTAATGTACCCACACACACTGGGGAGAGGTCCCTAATGTACCCACACACTGGGGAGAGGTCCCTAAAGTACCCACACACTGGGGAGAGGTCCCTAATGTACCCACACACTGGGCAGAGGTCCCTAATGTACCCACACACTGGGGAGAGGTCCCTAATGTACCCACACACTGGGGAGAGGTCCCTAATGTACCCACACACTGGGCAGAGGTCCCTAATGTACCCACACACTGGGCAGAGGTCCCTAATGTACCCACACACTGGGGAGAGGTCTCTAATGTACCCACACACTGGGGAGAGGTCCCTAATGTACCCACACACCGGGGAGAGGTCCCTAATGTACCCACACACTGGGCAGAGGTCCCTAATGTACCCACACACTGGGCAGAGGTCCCTAATGTACCCACACACTGGGGAGAGGTCCCTAATGTACCCACACACTGGGGCAGAGGTCCCTAATGTACCCACACACACGGGAGAGGTCCCTAATGTACCCACACACTGGGGAGAGGTCCCTAATGTACCCACACACAGGGGAGAGGTCCCTAATGTACCCACACACTGGGCAGAGGCCACATAAGGCATAGTGTAGGGGTGACACCCAACTTAATCACTCGCTGTCCTCACCTTGCTGACTGATATTGTAAGTTCCGCCTCTGGGAGTGTGCCCACATCTGCTGCCCGCTGGTAACAGAGTAAACGGCACCCGCGCAGCACACAGAACATAGATTGCCAGCTCTTCTGGTCCCTCGCCTGTAGAGACATCTGTGTTACATATAGATAGAACATGTGAATGTCGGTTCAACATATATGGAAGGGAGCAGGGTATAGGGACTGGCAAAGTGAAGCTGGGGATGGCAGAGGGGTGCAGGGTATAGGGACTGACAGAGGGGCACAGGGTATAGGGGCTGGATGAGGGAAGGCTATAGAGGATGGCAGAGGGCAGCAGGGTATAGGGACAGACAGACGCGCACAGTGTATAGGGGCGGTGGAGGGCAGCAGGATATATGGGCTGGCGGAGGGCAGCAGGGTATAGGGGCTGGCGGAGGGCAGCAGGGTATAGAGCTTAGTGGAGGGCAGCAGGGTATAAGGGCTAGTGTAGGGCAGCAGGGTATAGGGGCTGGCAGAGGGCAGCAGGGTATAGGGGCTGGCAGAGGGCAGCAGGGTATAGGGGCTGGCAGAGGGCAGCAAGGTATAGGGGCTGGCAGAGGGCAGCAGGGTATAGAGGATGGCAGAGGGCAGCAAGGTATAGGGGCTGGCAGAGGGGAGCAGGGTATAGGGGCTGGCAGAGGGGAGCTGGGTATAGAGGATGGCAGAGGGCAGCAAGGAATAGGGGCTGGCGGAGGGCAGCAGGGTATAGAGGATGGCAGAGGGCAGCAAGGAATAGGGGCTGGCAGAGGAGAGCAGGGTATAGGGACTGGCAGAGGGAAGATGGGCATAGGGATTGACAGAAGGGACAGGGTATAGGGACTGGCAGAGGTCAAATGGGTATAGGGACTGGCAGAGGGAAGATGGGTCCCTATAACCTGCTCTATCTGCCATCCCTCGCTGTACTCTTTTAGTCCCTATACCCATCTTCCCTCTGCCAGTCCCTTTACCCATCTTCCCTCTGCCAGTCCCTATAACCTGCTCCCCTCTGCCATCCCCATCTTCCCTCTGCCAGTCACTATACTCATCTTCCCTCTGCCAGTCCCTATAACCTGGCAGAGGAAAGATGGGTATAGAGGATGGCAGAGGGGAGTATGGTATAGGGCTTGGCAGAGGGAAGCTGGGTATAGAAGATGGCAGAGGGGAGTAGGGTATTGTGACTGGCAGAGGGAAGATGGGTATAGGGATTGGGAGAGGAAAGATGGGTATAGGGACTGGCAGAAGGAAGATGGGTATAGGGACTGGCAGAAGGAAACTAGGTATAGGGACTGGTAGAGGGAAGATGAGTATAGCGACTGACAGAGGGAAGCTGGGTATAGAGGATGGCAGAGGGAAGCAGGGTATAGAGGATGGCAGAGGTAAGCTGGGTATAGAGGATGGCAGAGGGAAGATGGGCATAGGGATTGACAGAAGGTACAGGGTATAGGGACTGGCAGAGGTCAAATGGGTATAGGGACTGGCAGAGGGAAGATGGGTCCCTATAACCTGCTCTATCTGCCATCCCTCGCTGCACTCTTTTAGTCCCTATACCCATCTTCCCTCTGCCAGTCCCTTTACCCATCTTCCCTCTGCCAGTCCCTATAACCTGCTCCCCTCTGCCATCCCCATCTTCCCTCTGCCAGTCACTATACTCATCTTCCCTCTGCCAGTCCCTATAACCTGCTCCCCTCTGCCATCCCCATCTTCCCTCTGCCAGTCACTATACTCATCTTCCCTCTGCCAGTCCCTATAACCTGCTCCCCTCTGCCATCCCCATCTTCCCTCTGCCAGTCACTATACTCATCTTCCCTCTGCCAGTCCCTATAACCTGGCAGAGGAAAGATGGGTATAGAGGATGGCAGAGGGGAGTAGGGTATAGGGCTTGGCAGAGGGAAGATGGGTATAGAGGATGGCAGAGGGGAGTAGGGTATTGTGACTGGCAGAGGGAAGATGGGTATAGGGATTGGGAGAGGAAAGATGGCTATAGGGACTGGCAGAAGGAAACTAGGTATAGGGACTGGTAGAGGGAAGATGAGTATAGCGACTGACAGAGGGAAGCTGGGTATAGAGGATGGCAGAGGGAAGCAGGGTATAGAGGATGGCAGAGGTAAGCTGGGTATAGAGGATGGCAGAGGGAAGCAGGGTATAGAGGATGGCAGAGGTAAGTTGGGTATAGAGGATGGCAGAGGAAAGCTGGGTATAGCGACTGACAGAGGGAAGCTGGGTATAGAGGATGGCAGAGGGGAGCTGGGTATAGAGGATGGCAGAGGTAAGCTGGGTATAGAGGATGGCAGAGGGAAGCTGGGTATAGAGGATGGCAGAGGGGAGCTGGGTATAGAGGATGGCAGAGGGAAGCTGGGTATAGAGGATGGCAGAGGGAAGCTGGGTATAGAGGATGGCAGAGGGGAGCTGGGTATAGAGGATGGCAGAGGGAAGCTGGGTATAGAGGATGGCAGAGGGGAGCTGGGTATAGAGGATGGCAGAGGGAAGCTGGGTATAGAGGATGGCAGAGGAAAGCTGGGTATAGAGGATGGCAGAGGGTAGCAGGGTATAGGGACTGGCAGAGGGGAGCTGGGTATAGCGACTGACAGAGGGAAGCTGGGTATAGAGGATGGCAGAGGGGAGTAGGGTATTGTGACTGGCAGAGGGAAGATGGGTATAGGGGTTGGGAAAGGAAAGATGGGTATAGGGACTGGCAGAAGGAAGATGGGTATAGGGACTGGCAGAAGGAAACTAGGTATAGGGACGGGTAGAGGGAAGATGATTATAGCGACTGACAGAGGGAAGCTGGGTATAGAGGATGGCAGAGGGAAGCTAGGTATAGAGGATGGCAGAGGGAAGCTGGGTAAAGAGGGTGGCAGAGGGGAGCTGGGTATAGAGAATGGCAGATGGGAGCTGGGTATAGAGGATGGCAGAGGGAAGCTGGGTATAGAGGATGGCAGAGGGAAGCAGCATATAGAGGATGGCAGAGGGGAGCAGGGTATAGGGAATGGCAGAGGGAAGCTGGGTATAGAGGATGGCAGAGGGGAGCTCGGTATAGTGGATGGCAGAGGGAAGCTGGGTATAGCGACTGACAGAGGGGAGCTGGGTATAGCGACTGACAGAGGGGAGCTGGGTATAGAGGATGGCAGAGGGAAGCTGGGTATAGAGGATGGCAGAGGGAAGCAGGGTATAGAGGATGGCAGAGGGGAGCTGGGTATAGAGGATGGCAGAGGGAAGCTGGGTATAGAGGATGGCAGAGGGAAGCTGGGTATAGAGGATGGCAGAGGGGAGCTGGGTATAGAGGATGGCAGAGGGAAGAGGGTATAGAGGATGGCAGAGGGGAGCAGTGTATAGGGACTGGCAGAGGGGAGCTGGGTATAGAGGATGGCAGAGGGAAGCAGGGTATAGAGGATGGCAGAGGTAAGCTGGGTATAGAGGATGGCAGAGGGAAGCAGGGTATAGAGGATGGCAGAGGTAAGTTGGGTATAGAGGATGGCAGAGGAAAGCTGGGTATAGCGACTGACAGAGGGAAGCTGGGTATAGAGGATGGCAGAGGGGAGCTGGGTATAGAGGATGGCAGAGGTAAGCTGGGTATAGAGGATGGCAGAGGGAAGCTGGGTATAGAGGATGGCAGAGGGGAGCTGGGTATAGAGGATGGCAGAGGGAAGCTGGGTATAGAGGATGGCAGAGGGAAGCTGGGTATAGAGGATGGCAGAGGGGAGCTGGGTATAGAGGATGGCAGAGGGAAGCTGGGTATAGAGGATGGCAGAGGGGAGCTGGGTATAGAGGATGGCAGAGGGAAGCTGGGTATAGAGGATGGCAGAGGAAAGCTGGGTATAGAGGATGGCAGAGGGTAGCAGGGTATAGGGACTGGCAGAGGGGAGCTGGGTATAGCGACTGACAGAGGGAAGCTGGGTATAGAGGATGGCAGAGGGGAGTAGGGTATTGTGACTGGCAGAGGGAAGATGGGTATAGGGGTTGGGAAAGGAAAGATGGGTATAGGGACTGGCAGAAGGAAGATGGGTATAGGGACTGGCAGAAGGAAACTAGGTATAGGGACGGGTAGAGGGAAGATGATTATAGCGACTGACAGAGGGAAGCTGGGTATAGAGGATGGCAGAGGGAAGCTAGGTATAGAGGATGGCAGAGGGAAGCTGGGTAAAGAGGGTGGCAGAGGGGAGCTGGGTATAGAGAATGGCAGATGGGAGCTGGGTATAGAGGATGGCAGAGGGAAGCTGGGTATAGAGGATGGCAGAGGGAAGCAGCATATAGAGGATGGCAGAGGGGAGCAGGGTATAGGGAATGGCAGAGGGAAGCTGGGTATAGAGGATGGCAGAGGGGAGCTGGGTATAGTGGATGGCAGAGGGAAGCTGGGTATAGCGACTGACAGAGGGGAGCTGGGTATAGCGACTGACAGAGGGGAGCTGGGTATAGCGACTGACAGAGGGAAGCTGGGTATAGAGGATGGCAGAGGGAAGCTGGGTATAGAGGATGGCAGAGGGAAGCAGGGTATAGAGGATGGCAGAGGGGAGCTGGGTATAGAGGATGGCAGAGGGAAGCTGGGTATAGAGGATGGCAGAGGGAAGCTGGGTATAGAGGATGGCAGAGGGGAGCTGGGTATAGAGGATGGCAGAGGGAAGAGGGTATAGAGGATGGCAGAGGGGAGCAGTGTATAGGGACTGGCAGAGGGGAGCTGGGTATAGAGGATGGCAGAGGAAAGCAGGGTATAGAGGATGGCAGAGGGGAGCAGGGTATAGGGACTGGCAGAGGGGAGCTGGGTATAGCGGATGTCAGAGGGAAGCAGGGTATAGAGGATGGCAGAGGGGAGCTGGGTATAGAGGATGGCATAGGGAAGCTGGGTATAGAGGATGGCAGAGGGAAGCTGGGTATAGGGGCTGGCAGAGGGCAGCAGGGTATAGGGGCTGGCAGAGGGCAGCAGGGTATAGGGGCTGGTGGAGGGCAGCAGGATATTGGGATGTACAGAGGGGCACAGTGCATAGGGGGGCTGGCCGAGGGCAGCAGGATATAGGGGCTGGTGTAGGGCAGCAAGGTATAGGGCCTGGCAAAGGGAAGATAGGTATAAAAAATGGCAGAGGGGGGTAGGGTATAGGGACTGGCAGAGGGAAGATGGGTACAGGGGATTGCAGAGGGGAGCAGGGTATAGGGACTGGCAAAAGGGAGCTGGGTATAGGGACTGGCAGAGGGAAGCAGGGTAAAGGGACTGTCAGAGGGAAGTAGGGTATAGGGACTGGCAGAGGGAAGCAGGGTAAAGGGACTGTCAGAGGGAAGCAGGGTAAAGGGACTGTCAGAGGGAAGTAGGGTATAGGGACTTGCAGAGGGAAGCAGGGTAAAGGGACTGTCAGAGGGAAGTAGGGTATAGGGACTGGCAGAGGGAAGCAGGGTAAAGGGACTGTCAGAGGGAAGTAGGGTATAGGGACTTGCAGAGGGAAGCAGGGTAAAGGGACTGTCAGAGGGAAGTAGGGTATAGGGACTGGCAGAAGGAAGCAGGGTAAAGGGACTGTCAGAGGGAAGTAGGGTATAGGGACTTGCAGAGGGAAGCAGGGTAAAGGGACTGTCAGAGGGAAGTAGGGTATAGGGACTGGCAGAAGGAAGCAGGGTAAAGGGACTGTCAGAGGGAAGTAGGGTATAGGGACTTGCAGAGGGAAGCAGGGTAAAGGGACTGTCAGAGGGAAGTAGGGTATAGGGACTGGCAGATGGAAGCAGGGTAAAGGGACTGTCAGAGGGAAGTAGGGTATAGGGACTGGCAGAAGGAAGCAGGGTAAAGGGACTGTCAGAGGGAAGTAGGGTATAGGGACTGGCAGAAGGGAGCTGGGTATAGGGACTGTCAGAGGGGAGTAGGGTATAGGGACTGGCAGAAGGAAGCAGGGTAAAGGGACTGTCAGAGGGAAGTAGGGTATAGGGACTGGCAGAAGGGAGCTGGGTATAGGGACTGTCAGAGGGGAGTAGGGTATAGGGACTTGCAGAGGGAAGCAGGGTAAAGGGACTGTCAGAGGGAAGTAGGGTATAGGGACTTGCAGAGGGAAGCAGGGTAAAGGGACTGTCAGAGGGAAGTAGGGTATAGGGACTTGCAGAGGGAAGCAGGGTAAAGGGACTGTCAGAGGGAAGTAGGGTATAGGGACTGGCAGAAGGAAGCAGGGTAAAGGGACTGTCAGAGGGAAGTAGGGTATAGGGACTGGCAGAAGGAAGCAGGGTAAAGGGACTGTCAGAGGGAAGTAGGGTATAGGGACTGGCAGAAGGGAGCTGGGTATAGGGACTGTCAGAGGGGAGTAGGGTATAGGGACTGGCAGTGGGGAGCAGGGTATAGAGATGTGTAAAGGGGAGCAGGGCATACACTGACAGAGGGTATATGGGTTGATGGAGGGCAATAGGGTATAGAGGCTGTCAGAGGGCAGCAGGGTATAGGGCTGGCGCAGCGCAGCAGGGTATAGACAGACTGTGATATTTAGCACATGTCATTAACTCATGTTACATTATATTGTATTAGGAGGGATGTTCATGACTTGACACGTTACAGGCCACGTGTGACACACTGTATACACATTACAGGCCACGTGTGACATATTGTATACATATTACAGGACACGTGTGACATATTGTATACATATTACAGGACACGTGTGACATATTGTATACACATTACAGGACACGTGTGACATATTGTATACACATTACAGGCCACGTGTGACATATTGTATACACATTACAGGACACGTGTGGCACATTGTATACACATTACAGGACACGTGTGACACATTGTATACATATTACAGGACACGTGTGACATATTGTATACACATTACAGGACACGTGTGACATATTGTATACACATTACAGGACACGTGTGACATATTGTATACATATTACAGGACACGTGTGACATATTGTATACACATTACAGGACACGTGTGACATATTGTATACACATTACAGGCCACGTGTGACACACTGTATACACATTACAGGCCACGTGTGACATATTGTATACATATTACAGGACACGTGTGACATATTGTATACACATTACAGGACACGTGTGACATATTGTATACACATTACAGGACACGTGTGACATATTGTATACATATTACAGGACATGTGTGACATATTGTATACACATTACAGGACACGTGTGACATATTGTATACACATTACAGGACACGTGTGGCACATTGTATACACATTACAGGACACGTGTGACATCTTGTATACACATTACAGGACACGTGTGACATAGTGTATACACATTACAGGACACATGTGGCACATTGTATACACATTACAGGACACATGTGGCACATTGTATACACATTACAGGACACGTGTGACATATTGTATACACATTACAGGACACGTGTGACATATTGTATACACATTACAGGACACATGTGACATATTGTATACACATTACAGGACACATGTGGCACATTGTATACACATTACAGGACACGTGTGACATAGTGTATACACATTACAGGACACCTGTGGCACACTGTATACACATTACAGTACACGTGTGACATATTGTATACACATTACAGGACACGTGTGACATAGTGTATACACATTACAGGACACGTGTGACATAGTGTATACACATTACAGGACACATGTGGCACATTGTATACACATTACAGGACACGTGTGACACACTGTATACACATTACAGGACACGTGTGACACACTGTATACACATTACAGGACACGTGTGACATATTGTATACATATTACAGGACACGTGTGACATCTTGTATACACATTACAGGACACGTGTGGCACATTGTATACACATTACAGGACACGTGTGACACACTGTATATACATTACAGGACACGTGTGACATATTGTATACACATTACAGGACACGTGTGACACACTGTATACACATTGCAGGCCACATGTGACACACTGTATACACATTACAGGACACGTGTGACACACTGTATACATATTACAGGCCACGTGTGACATATTGTATACATATTACAGGACACGTGTGACATCTTGTATACACATTACAGGACACGTGTGACATATTGTATACATATTACAGGACACGTGTGACATCTTGTATACACATTACAGGACACGTGTGGCACATTGTATACACATTACAGGACACGTGTGACATAGTGTATACACATTACAGGACACATGTGGCACATTGTATACACATTACAGGACACGTGTGACATCTTGTATACACATTACAGGACACATGTGGCACATTGTATACACATTACAGGACACGTGTGACATATTGTATACATATTACAGGACACGTGTGACATATTGTATACACATTACAGGACACGTGTGACATATTGTATACACATTACAGGACACGTGTGACATATTGTATACACATTACAGGCCACGTGTGACATATTGTATACACATTACAGGACACGTGTGGCACATTGTATACACATTACAGGACACGTGTGACACATTGTATACATATTACAGGACACGTGTGACATGTTGTATACACATTACAGGACACGTGTGACATATTGTATACACATTACAGGACACGTGTGACATATTGTATACATATTACAGGACACGTGTGACATATTGTATACACATTACAGGACACGTGTGACATATTGTATACACATTACAGGCCACGTGTGACACACTGTATACACATTACAGGCCACGTGTGACATATTGTATACACATTACAGGACACGTGTGACATATTGTATACATATTACAGGACATGTGTGACATATTGTATACACATTACAGGACACGTGTGACATATTGTATACACATTACAGGACACGTGTGGCACATTGTATACACATTACAGGACACGTGTGACATCTTGTATACACATTACAGGACACGTGTGACATAGTGTATACACATTACAGGACACATGTGGCACATTGTATACACATTACAGGACACATGTGGCACATTGTATACACATTACAGGACACGTGTGACATATTGTATACACATTACAGGACACATGTGGCACATTGTATACACATTACAGGACACGTGTGACATAGTGTATACACATTACAGGACACCTGTGGCACACTGTATACACATTACAGTACACGTGTGACATATTGTATACACATTACAGGACACGTGTGACATAGTGTATACACATTACAGGACACGTGTGACATAGTGTATACACATTACAGGACACATGTGGCACATTGTATACACATTACAGGACACGTGTGACACACTGTATACACATTACAGGACACGTGTGACACACTGTATACACATTGCAGGACACGTGTGACATATTGTATACATATTACATGACACGTGTGACATCTTGTATACACATTACAGGACACGTGTGGCACATTGTATACACATTACAGGACACGTGTGACACACTGTATATACATTACAGGACACGTGTGACATATTGTATACACATTACAGGACACGTGTGACACACTGTATACACATTGCAGGCCACATGTGACACACTGTATACACATTACAGGACACGTGTGACACACTGTATACATATTACAGGACACGTTTGACATATTGTATACACATTACAGGCCACATGTGGTACATTGTATACACATTACAGGCCACGTGTGACATATTGTATACATATTACAGGACACGTGTGACATATTGTATACATATTACAGGACACGTGTGACATCTTGTATACACATTACAGGACACGTGTGACATATTGTATACATATTACAGGACACGTGTGGCACATTGTATACACATTACAGGACACGTGTGACATAGTGTATACACATTACAGGACACATGTGGCACATTGTATACACATTACAGGACACGTGTGACATCTTGTATACACATTACAGGACACATGTGGCACATTGTATACACATTACAGGACACGTGTGACATATTGTATACATATTACAGGACACGTGTGAAATCTTGTATACACATTACAGGACACGTGTGACATATTGTATACACATTACAGGACACATGTGGCACATTGTATACACATTACAGGACACGTGTGACATAGTGTATACACATTACAGGACACATGTGGCACACTGTATACACATTACAGTACACGTGTGACATATTGTATACACATTACAGGACACGTGTGACATAGTGTATACACATTACAGGACACGTGTGACATAGTGTATACACATTACAGGACACATGTGGCACATTGTATACACATTACAGGACACGTGTGACACACTGTATACACATTACAGGACACGTGTGACACACTGTATACACATTACAGGACACGTGTGACATATTGTATACATATTACAGGACACGTGTGACATCTTGTATACACATTACAGGACACGTGTGGCACATTGTATACACATTACAGGACACGTGTGACACACTGTATATACATTACAGGACACGTGTGACATATTGTATACACATTACAGGACACGTGTGACACACTGTATACACATTGCAGGACACATGTGACACACTGTATACACATTACAGGACACGTGTGACACACTGTATACATATTACAGGCCACGTGTGACATATTGTATACATATTACAGGACACGTGTGACATCTTGTATACACATTACAGGACACGTGTGACATATTGTATACATATTACAGGACACGTGTGACATCTTGTATACACATTACAGGACACGTGTGGCACATTGTATACACATTACAGGACACGTGTGACATAGTGTATACACATTACAGGACACATGTGGCACATTGTATACACATTACAGGACACGTGTGACATCTTGTATACACATTACAGGACACATGTGGCACATTGTATACACATTACAGGACACGTGTGACATATTGTATACATATTACAGGACACGTGTGACATATTGTATACACATTACAGGCCACGTGTGACATATTGTATACACATTACAGGACACGTGTGACATATTGTATACACATTACAGGCCACGTGTGACATATTGTATACACATTACAGGACACGTGTGGCACATTGTATACACATTACAGGACACGTGTGACACATTGTATACATATTACAGGACACGTGTGACATATTGTATACACATTACAGGACACGTGTGACATATTGTATACACATTACAGGACACGTGTGACATATTGTATACATATTACAGGACACGTGTGACATATTGTATACACATTACAGGACACGTGTGACATATTGTATACACATTACAGGCCACGTGTGACACACTGTATACACATTACAGGCCACGTGTGACATATTGTATACACATTACAGGACACGTGTGACATATTGTATACATATTACAGGACATGTGTGACATATTGTATACACATTACAGGACACGTGTGACATATTGTATACACATTACAGGACACGTGTGGCACATTGTATACACATTACAGGACACGTGTGACATCTTGTATACACATTACAGGACACGTGTGACATAGTGTATACACATTACAGGACACATGTGGCACATTGTATACACATTACAGGACACGTGTGACATATTGTATACACATTACAGGACACATGTGGCACATTGTATACACATTACAGGACACGTGTGACATAGTGTATACACATTACAGGACACCTGTGGCACACTGTATACACATTACAGTACACGTGTGACATATTGTATACACATTACAGGACACGTGTGACATAGTGTATACACATTACAGGACACGTGTGACATAGTGTATACACATTACAGGACACATGTGGCACATTGTATACACATTACAGGACACGTGTGACACACTGTATACACATTACAGGACACGTGTGACACACTGTATACACATTACAGGACACGTGTGACATATTGTATACATATTACAGGACACGTGTGACATCTTGTATACACATTACAGGACACGTGTGGCACATTGTATACACATTACAGGACACGTGTGACACACTGTATATACATTACAGGACACGTGTGACATATTGTATACACATTACAGGACACGTGTGACACACTGTATACACATTGCAGGCCACATGTGACACACTGTATACACATTACAGGACACGTGTGACACACTGTATACATATTACAGGACACGTTTGACATATTGTATACACATTACAGGCCACATGTGGTACATTGTATACACATTACAGGCCACGTGTGACATATTGTATACATATTACAGGACACGTGTGACATATTGTATACATATTACAGGACACGTGTGACATCTTGTATACACATTACAGGACACGTGTGACATATTGTATACATATTACAGGACACGTGTGACATCTTGTATACACATTACAGGACACGTGTGGCACATTGTATACACATTACAGGACACGTGTGACATAGTGTATACACATTACAGGACACATGTGGCACATTGTATACACATTACAGGACACGTGTGACATCTTGTATACACATTACAGGACACATGTGGCACATTGTATACACATTACAGGACACGTGTGACATATTGTATACATATTACAGGACACGTGTGAAATCTTGTATACACATTACAGGACACGTGTGACATATTGTATACACATTACAGGACACATGTGGCACATTGTATACACATTACAGGACACGTGTGACATAGTGTATACACATTACAGGACACATGTGGCACACTGTATACACATTACAGTACACGTGTGACATATTGTATACACATTACAGGACACGTGTGACATAGTGTATACACATTACAGGACACGTGTGACATAGTGTATACACATTACAGGACACATGTGGCACATTGTATACACATTACAGGACACGTGTGACACACTGTATACACATTACAGGACACGTGTGACACACTGTATACACATTACAGGACACGTGTGACATATTGTATACATATTACAGGACACGTGTGACATCTTGTATACACATTACAGGACACGTGTGGCACATTGTATACACATTACAGGACACGTGTGACACACTGTATATACATTACAGGACACGTGTGACATATTGTATACACATTACAGGACACGTGTGACACACTGTATACACATTGCAGGCCACATGTGACACACTGTATACACATTACAGGACACGTGTGACACACTGTATACATATTACAGGAAACGTTTGACATATTGTATACACATTACAGGCCACATGTGGTACATTGTATACACATTACAGGCCACGTGTGACATATTGTATACATATTACAGGACACGTGAGACATCTTGTATACACATTAAAGGACACGTGTGACATATTGTATACACATTACAGGACACGTGTGACATATTGTATACATATTACAGGACACGTGTAACATCTTGTATACACATTACAGGACACGTGTGGCACATTGTATACACATTACAGGACACGTGTGACATAGTGTATACACATTACAGGACACATGTGGCACATTGTATACACATTACAGGACACGTGTGACATCTTGTATACACATTACAGGCCACGTGTGACATATTGTATACATATTACAGGACACGTGAGACATCTTGTATACACATTAAAGGACACGTGTGACATATTGTATACACATTACAGGACACGTGTGACATATTGTATACATATTACAGGACACGTGTGACATCTTGTATACACATTACAGGACACGTGTGGCACATTGTATACACATTACAGGACACGTGTGACATAGTGTATACACATTACAGGACACATGTGGCACATTGTATACACATTACAGGACATGTGTGACACACTGTATACACATTACAGGACACATGTGACATATTGTATACATATTACAGGACACGTGTGACATCTTGTATACACATTACAGGACACATGTGGCACATTGTATACACATTACAGGACACGTGTGACACACTGTATACACATTACAGGACACGTGTGACATATTGTATACATATTACAGGACACGTGTGACATCTTGTATACACATTACAGGACACATGTGGCACATTGTATACACATTACAGGACACATGGGGACATATTGTATACACATTACAGGACACGTGTGACACACTGTATACACCTTACAGGACACGTGTGACATATTGTATACACATTACAGGCCACGTGTGGCACATTGTATACCTAGTGTAATTTAGAGACACTATTTGTATTCCCTGTTGGTCCAGTGGTTAGGACTCGGTGATTCTAGTCAGGGAACCAAGAGGTCACACCACCCTGAAGCCACGCAGGCGTGGGCCTGGTCAGTACTTGGATGGAAGACCATCTAGGAATACCAGGACCTGTATGCTGTGGCCCACCGAAGAAGGTACCACTCCATTATCTCTGCCACGTATCCCAAGTGGATAAGCATGGTGTGTTACTGTCCATGAGGTCATGGGAATTCAGACACGACTGAACGACACAAAACTAATTTATAGAATGTGAATTGTGGCTACAGAGACGTGAGGACATCTCCGTCCTATCGTTTTGTACATTAGTTCTTTCTCAGTAAGGGCAGCAAAACTAAACCAAGGACAATTCAGAAGGTCCATTCTAACTACACCTCACAAGTAACTCCTCGGTACCGGCATGCTTGTGTCTCCGGCGTGCTTTAATCCCCTTACTGTTTATCTCTACCACTTCTGCTGGAAGGCTACCGTTTCTCTAAAGAAGTACTTTCATAATTTAGCTCTAACCATCCCACCCTCCAGCTTCATGACCTCATCCGGCATTCCTCTGCTCTGCTCCTTCCTGAAGCTATGTCATGTTCCTCCTCTCTCGCTGTCTCGTCCACATGGAAATCTAATATGAAATAGATGAGATCCACGAGCGAGGAAAGGATGGACATGGTGAGAATGGGAAAACAAAGTGCCGATGGGTGGAGATGCAAGCATGAAGCGGGGATAACAGGATGAGGTGGGGATGAGATGATAAAGAGATGGTGAGAAGATGAAGATAAAGTGGAGATTGGAGGATGAGTTGGAGATAAGATGATTTTGTGGAGATGTGAGGGTGGAACTTCAATGGGAAGAATAGATGGTGGTGTGTACAGATATGGTGGAGATATGTGGAAGGTCTAGAGATGGCATTATCAGATGGGAATGGTATAACAAAATAGGCATAAGATGATCAGGTTGAGATGGGAGGATGAAGTTAGGAGGAGGTGGAGATGGGAGGTTGAGGTGAGGATCTGAGAATGCAGCAGGCTATAGGGGCTGGCAGAGGGCAGCAGGGTATAGGGGTGAGGATGAGAGGATAAAGTGGAGATAAACAGAAGAGGTGAGATGAGAGGAGATGGGTAAAGAAGATTGAGCTTGGCAGATGAGATAAAGATGACTAGATAAGGAGATAGGTGAACACGGTAGCAATGCTAAACGAGGTGGGCCAAATGAAGAGGGAAAATATGGGTGGGGATAGAGGAACAAGGAGTAGATTGGCAGATAACATGAATATGGGTGGATGAGATTGAGATGGCTAAATAAGGAGGAGATGGGAGGATATGACAGTGATGCTAAAAGAGCTGGACAAGGTGAAGATGGAAAGTAGTGATGGGGATGGAGGACCAAGGAGGATTTTCAGAGAACATGAAGGTGGCTGACATGGTAGACATGATAAATGAGGTAGATACAGAGAAGATGAAATGCTGAGGTGAGTATAGAGGAACAAGGAGCAGATTGGTGAAGAGCATGAAGATAGGTGGATGAGACAGAGATGGCTAGATAAGGAGATGGGTGGGCATGGTGGAGAAGCTAATGAGGTGGAAAGTGAAGATGGAAAGTAGAGAGGGAATTGAGGAATAAGGAGCTAATTCGGCAGAGAACGTGAAGATGGGTGGATGAGCTAGAGATGGATAAATAAGGTGGAGATGGACAGACTAGTTAAATATGAGTATGAGTCTGTATATCGTAGCAGTGCCATTTCCTGACCACCTGATGCCCGGGTGACACAATGTAATGACCCCTAGGTAGGTTACATTGCAATTTCATCAGTACCCGTCCCACATCAATCTACTATTCTGTACCCATGAGTCTTATGGATAAGGTCATAGCCAATGCTCATGAATTGACAAGCAGATGCTCGTATAGCTCATTAGGAGAGAAACGAAGCCTCAGAGGTGGTCAGCCATTCATTGGTTTACTGTTCACGCAACGATGGAACAAAAATGGAGCGATTTTCAAACATGAAGATCAAGGACCACGGTTGATTAATAGTATGAGGATATTATTTATTTCAATACTCACTCACAGGCAGATGAACATGACAGACGGATAGACGGATGGGTGGACATACAGACAGACAAACGCTGCCTACCTGTATCTGAAGAGCTCCTGACATCATCTCCTGGCTCATACAGTTTGGCTGTGCAGTTAGACGGCAGCACACGCTGCCATAGAGAGGCAGCCAACAGGGGCTGTCATCTGGAGGGAAGAGGCAACCACAAGGCATATAAATGAATATGGGATACCCCTAAAGAGAGCGATGGTCATCAAACTCAACATATTGTATATATATATAAAAGGGGTACTACCAAAAAGAGAGAGAGAGGGTCATTAAACTTGACACATATCCACTAACAAGAGGTAACCCCAAAGAGAGGAGGGTCAAAAATGACACATATAAACCAAAAAGGGTAGAAAAGCGTTTCCAAACATTTTGGGGGTTTGTGTTTATTCTGTGGAGATGAGACTCTTTGATTGCGCACAATCCCTCCGACACACTCCAAAGCCCGCACAGAGCAGCCCAAGCTCATATACATATTATCCACTTACGTGAGCTGGTAATGGTCAGATCGTGAGTCCTGAATCCGTCCTCTACATGTTCCAGTGTCAGCTGTGTATGTGCCAAGAGCTGGAACTTGGGACCCCTAAAACAATCACAAACACCCTCAGTGTTACACCCGCTATCCTCGCATCAGGTTGGAGGGTTATATCTTCACACACCCCTATTACCCCTGCATGTTACTACTCACGGTACACTAGGGCTAGGTAGAAGGATGGGGGGTCCTCCTCCGTTGCTCAGGGGGCTTCCTGGTGTCCCATCAAGAGCGGCCCTGACTCTACGCCCCGAGGAGCGACCCAGAGAACTACTCAGCTTTGTGGACAATTTCTTTGGGGTTCCGGCAAGCAAAAAGTCCTCTTCAACAGCGCAACTGTACAACTGGAGACGGAGCTCGAAGCTGGGGTCCACGTCTGAACTAGAGACATGAAACAAAGGTAGACCTATAATGATCTGGAGACCACAGCTAGAGACCATGGCTAGAAATGGTGAGGAACATTCCTGAGCTAGAGACAAGAAATGGATATCCACAATACATTTATGTTGTGTAGAAATGGGGCCAAATGTAGGGGCAAGAGGTCCATGGGGGAGCTTGAGGCCCACTACACAACTAAACATCTGAAGACAAACTCAAGGATCATGCAAGATACTCAGAATATCCCACAGTAACACATGCATGTTGTATGACTGTACCCCACAATCTGTATGGGGGTGTACAAGCGACTCACAACACAATCGGGTTCTCAAAGCAGATATCTGTGGAGGTCCTGTCCACAAAAACCATTTCTGTATCATACACCTCGCCACGGAGCTGAAGAGCGCAGAACACGGCACAGCGATGGAGCTCTGCATGAGAGAGAGACGAGAGCATGAGAGAGAGAGAGAGAGAGAAGAGTGTGAGAGAGGTAGAGATAAAGAGTAGAAGGAAGATAAAGAGATGGACGAGAGCATGAGAGAGAGAGAGAGAGGGAAAGAGAGAGAAGAGAGTGTGAGAGAGGTAGAGATAAAGAGTAGAAGGAAGATAAAGAGATGGACGAGAGCATGAGAGAGAGAGAGAGAGAGAGAGAGAGAGAAGAGAGTGTGAGAGAGGTAGAGATAAAGAGTAGAAGGAAGATAAAGAGATGGACGAGAGCATGAGAGAGAGAGAGAGAGAGAGAGAGAGAGAAGAGAGTGTGAGAGAGGTAGAGATAAAGAGTAGAAGGAAGATAAAGAGATGGACGAGAGCATGAGAGAGAGAGAGAGAGAGAGAGAGAGAGAGAGAGAGAGAGAGAAGAGAGCGTGAGAGAGGTAGAGATAAAGAGTAGAAGGAAGATAAAGAGATGGACGAGAGCATGAGAGAGAGAGAGAGAGAGAGAGAGAGAGAGAGAGAAGAGAGCGTGAGAGAGGTAGAGATAAAGAGTAGAAGGAAGATGGAAAGAGATGGACGAGAGCATGAGAGAGAGACGAGAGCATGAGAGAGAGAGAGAGGGAAAGAGAGAGAGAGAGAGAGAGAGAGAGAAGAGAGTGTGGGAGAGGTAGAGATAAAGAGTAGAAGGAAGATAAAGAGATGGACGAGAGCATGAGAGAGAGAGAGAGAGAGAGAGAGAGAGAGAGAGAGAGAGAGAGAGAGAGAGAGAAGAGAGGGAGAGGGAAAGAGAGAGAGAAGAAGGAAGAGAGGAGATCCGTACAATAATGAGAGTAGAAGGGTCATGGAGTGAGACTGGAGAAATAGAGGATCAAAAGAAAGAGATAGAGAGATAGAGAGAGGTTTCCAACACCCAGAGAGGTCGGGAGGGGTTGATGTAATGGGGGGGGGGGGGGGGGGTGAAGGTATTAGAGGGGTGTAGAGGGGTACACCAGGATATATCCATATATATAGGGTAATATCAGCCAACACCTCAAGTCATCCCCTTCCCCTCCTAGTCTGGAACTTTACAGACTCCGCTCACCTCCTTTATTCTTGAAGTATTCACTGTCCTTCCACATTAGAGGAATCCTCAGATCTGATAGGAGAGAAGATATTATTATTATTATTATTATTATTATTATTATTATTATTATTACTAGCGACTCAAAACAGGAAGTCAATACAATGTGAACCTTTTTGTACTGGGGAAGCCTACTGATACCCACCAGTCACCTGAACACACCCACCCACCTGCCCCCTGATACAGCCTACTGATACCCACCAGTCACCTGAACACACCCACCTACCTGCCCCCTGATAGAGCCTACTGATACCCACCAGTCACCTGAACACACCCACCCACCTGCCCCCTGATACAGCCTACTGATACCCACCAGTCACCTGAACACACCCACCCACCTGCCCCCTGATAGAGCCTACTGATACCCACCAGTCACGTGAACACACCCACCTACCTGCCCCCTGATACAGCCTACTGATACCCACCAGTCACCTGAACACACCCACCCACCTGCCCCCTGATAGAGCCTACTGATACCCACCAGTCACCTGAACACACCCACCTACCTGCCCCCTGATAGAGCCTACTGATACCCACCAGTCACCTGAACACACCCACCCACCTGCCCCCTGATACAGCCTACTGATACCCACCAGTCACCTGAACACACCCACCCACCTGCCCCCTGATAGAGCCTACTGATACCCACCAGTCACCTGAACACACCCACCTACCTGCCCCCTGAAAGAGCCTACTGATACCCACTAGTCACCTGAACACACCCACCCACCTGCCCCCTGATAGAGCCTACTAATACCCACCAGTCACCTGAACACACCCACCCACATGCCCCCTGATAGAGCCTACTGATACCCACCAGTCACCTGAACACACCCACCCACCTGCCCCCTGATAGAGCCTACTGATACCCACCAGTCACCTGAACACACCCACCCACCTGCCCCCTGATAGAGCCTACTGATACCCACCAGTCACCTGAACACACCCACCTACCTGCCCCCTGATAGAGCCTACTGATACCCACCAGTCACCTGAACACACCCACCCACCTGCCCCCTGATAGAGCCTACTAATACCCACCAGTCACCTGAACACACCCACCCACCTGCCCCCTGATAGAGCCTACTGATACCCACCAGTCACCTGAACACACCCACCTACCTGCCCCCTGATAGAGCCTACTGATACCCACCAGTCACCTGAACACACCCACCCACCTGCCCCCTGATAGAGCCTACTAATACCCACCAGTCACCTGAACACACCCACCCACCTGCACCCTGATAGAGCCTACTGATACCCACCAGTCACCTGAACACACCCACCCACCTGCCCCCTGATAGAGCCTACTAATACCCACCAGTCACCTGAACACACCCACCCACCTGCACCCTGATAGAGCCTACTGATACCCACCAGTCACCTGAACACACACACCCACCTGCCCCCTGATAGAGCCTATGGATACCCACCAGTCACCTGAACACACCCACCCACCTGCCCCCTGATAGAGCCTACTAATACCCACCAGTCACCTGAACACACCCACCCACCTGCCCCCTGAAAGAGCCTACTGATACCCACCAGTCACCTGAACACACCCACCTACCTGCCCCCTGCTAGAGCCTACTGATACCCACCAGTCACCTGAACAAACCCACCCACCTACCCCCTGATAGAGCCTACTGATACCCACCAGTCACCTGAACACACCCACCCACCTGCCCCCTGATAGAGCCTACTGATACCCACCAGTCACCTGAACACACCCACCCACCTGCCCCCTGATAGAGCCTACTGATACCCACCAGTCACCTGAACACACCCACCTACCTGCCCCCTGATAGAGCCTACTGATACCCACCAGTCACCTGAACACACCCACCTACCTGCCCCCTGATAGAGCCTACTAATACCCACCAGTCACCTGAACACACCCACCCACCTGCCCCCTGATAGAGCCTACTGATACCCACCAGTCACCTGAACACACCCACCCACCTGCCCCCTGATAGAGCCTACTGATACCCACCAGTCACCTGAACACACCCACCCACCTGCCCCCTGATAGAGCCTACTAATACCCACCAGTCACCTGAACACACCCACCCACCTGCACCCTGATAGAGCCTACTGATACCCACCAGTCACCTGAACACACCCACCCACCTGCCCCCTGATAGAGCCTACTAATACCCACCAGTCACCTGAACACACCCACCCACCTGCACCCTGATAGAGCCTACTGATACCCACCAGTCACCTGAACACACCCACCCACCTGCACCCTGATAGAGCCTACTGATACCCACCAGTCACCTGAACACACACACCCACCTGCCCCCTGATAGAGCCTATGGATACCCACCAGTCACCTGAACACACCCACCCACCTGCCCCCTGATAGAGCCTACTAATACCCACCAGTCACCTGAACACACCCACCCACCTGCCCCCTGAAAGAGCCTACTGATACCCACCAGTCACCTGAACACACCCACCTACCTGCCCCCTGCTAGAGCCTACTGATACCCACCAGTCACCTGAACAAACCCACCCACCTACCCCCTGATAGAGCCTACTGATACCCACCAGTCACCTGAACACACCCACCCACCTGCCCCCTGATAGAGCCTATGGATACCCACCAGTCACCTGAACACACCCACCCACCTGCCCCCTGATAGAGCCTACTGATACCCACCAGTCACCTGAACACACCCACCCACCTGCCCCCTGAAAGAGCCTACTGATACCCACCAGTCACCTGAACACACCCACCCACCTGCCCCCTGATAGAGACTACTGATACCCACCAGTCACCTGAACACACCCACCTACCTGCCCCCTGATAGAGCCTACTGATACCCACCAGTCACCTGAACACACCCACCTACCTGCCCCCTGATAGAGCCTACTGATACCCACCAGTCACCTGAACACACCCACCCACCTGCCCCCTGATAGAGCCTACTGATACCCACCAGTCACCTGAACACACCCACCTACCTGCCCCCTGATAGAGCCTACTGATACCCACCAGTCACCTGAACACACCCACCCACCTGCCCCCTGATAGAGCCTACTAATACCCACCAGTCACCTGAACACACCCACCCACCTGCCCCCTGATAGAGCCTACTGATACCCACCAGTCACCTGAACACACCCACCTACCTGCCCCCTGATAGAGCCTACTGATACCCACCAGTCACCTGAACACACCCACCCACATGCCCCCTGATAGAGCCTACTGATACCCACCAGTCACCTGAACACACCCACCCACCTGCACCCTGATAGAGCCTACTGATACCCACCAGTCACCTGAACACACACACCCACCTGCCCCCTGATAGAGCCTATGGATACCCACCAGTCACCTGAACACACCCACCCACCTGCCCCCTGATAGAGCCTACTAATACCCACCAGTCACCTGAACACACCCACCCACATGCCCCCTGAAAGAGCCTACTGATACCCACCAGTCACCTGAACACACCCACCTACCTGCCCCCTGCTAGAGCCTACTGATACCCACCAGTCACCTGAACAAACCCACCCACCTACCCCCTGATAGAGCCTACTGATACCCACCAGTCACCTGAACACACCCACCCACCTGCCCCCTGATAGAGCCTATGGATACCCACCAGTCACCTGAACACACCCACCCACCTGCCCCCTGATAGAGCCTACTAATACCCACCAGTCACCTGAACACACCCACCCACCTGCCCCCTGAAAGAGCCTACTGATACCCACCAGTCACCTGAACACACCCACCCACCTGCCCCCTGATAGAGACTACTGATACCCACCAGTCACCTGAACACACCCACCTACCTGCCCCCTGATAGAGCCTACTGATACCCACCAGTCACCTGAACACACCCACCTACCTGCCCCCTGATAGAGCCTACTGATACCCACCATTCACCTGAACACACCCACCCACCTGCACCCTGATAGAGCCTACTGATACCCACCAGTCACCTGAACACACCCACCCGCCCCCTGATAGAGCCTACTAATACCCACCAGTCACCTGAACACACCCACCCACCTGCCCCCTGATAGAGCCTACTGATACCCACCAGTCACCTGAACACACCCACCCACATGCCCCCTGATAGAGCCTACTGATACCCACCAGTCACCTGAACACACCCACCCACATGCCCCCTGATAGAGCCTACTGATACCCACCAGTCACCTGAACACACCCACCCACATGCCCCCTGATAGAGCCTACTGATACCCACCAGTCACCTGAACACACCCACCCACCTGCCCCCTGATAGAGCCTACTGATACCCACCAGTCACCTGAACACACCCACCCACCTGCCCCCTGATACAGCCTACTGATACCCACCAGTCACCTGAACACACCCACCCACCTGCCCCCTGATACAGCCTACTGATACCCACCAGTCACCTGAACACACCCACCTACCTGCCCCCTGATACAGCCTACTGATACCCACCAGTCACCTGAACACACCCACCTACCTGCCCCCTGATAGAGCCTACTGATACCCACCAGTCACCTGAACACACCCACCCTCCTGCCCCCTGATACAGCCTACTGATACCCACCAGTCACCTGAACACACCCACCTAACTGCCCCCTGATAGAGCCTACTGATACCCACCAGTCACCTGAACACACCCACCTACCTGCCCCCTGATACAGCCTACTGATACCCACCAGTCACCTGAACACACCCACCTACCTGCCCCCTGATAGAGCCTACTGATACCCACCAGTCACCTGAACACACCTGCCCCCTGATACAGCCTACTGATACCCACCAGTCACGTGAACACACCCACCTACCTGCCCCCTGATAGAGCCTACTGATACCCACCAGTCACCTGAACACACCCACCTACCTGTCCCCTGATAGAGCCTACTGATACCCACCAGTCACCTGAACACACCCACCCACCTGCCCCCTGATAGAGCCTACTAATACCCACCAGTCACCTGAACACACCCACCCACCTGCACCCTGATAGAGCCTACTGATACCCACCAGTCACCTGAACACACCCACCCACCTGCCCCCTGATAGAGCCTACTAATACCCACCAGTCACCTGAACAAACCCACCCACCTACCCCCTGATAGAGCCTACTGATACCCACCAGTCACCTGAACACACCCACCCACCTGCCCCCTGATAGAGCCTACTGATACCCACCAGTCACCTGAACACACCCACCTACCTGCCCCCTGATACAGCCTACTGATACCCACCAGTCACCTGAACACACCCACCCACCTGCCCCCTGATAGAGCCTACTGATACCGACCAGTCACCTGAACACACCCACCCACCTGCCCTCTGATAGAGCCTACTGATACCCACCAGTCACCTGAATACACCCACCCACCTGCCCCCTGATAGAGCCTAATGATACCCACAAGTCACCTGAACACACCCACCCACCTGCCCCCTGATAGAGCCTACTGATACCCACCAGTCACCTGAACACACCCACCCAGCTGCCCCCTGATACAGCCTACTGATACCCACCAGTCACCTGAACACACCCACCTACCTGCCCCCTGATACAGCCTACTGATACCCACCAGTCACCTGAACACACCCACCTACCTGCCCCCTGATAGAGCCTACTGATACCCACCAGTCACCTGAACACACCCACCCACCTGCCCCCTGATACAGCCTACTGATACCCACCAGTCACCTGAACACACCCACCTACCTGCCCCCTGATAGAGCCTACTGATACCCACCAGTCACCTGAACACACCCACCCACCTGCCCCCTGATAGAGCCTACTGATTCCCACCAGTCACCTGAACACACCCACCCACCTGCCCCCTGATAGAGCCTACTGATACCAACCAGTCACCTGAACACACCCACCCACCTGCCCCCTGATACACCCTACTGATACCCACCAGTCACCTGAACCCACCCACCTGCCCCCTGATAGAGCCTACTGATACCCACCAGTCACCTGAACACACCCACCCACCCTCCCCCTGATAGAGCCTACTGATTCCCACCAGTCACCTGAACACACCCACCCACCTGCCCCCTGATAGAGCCTACTGATACCAACCAGTCACCTGAACACACCCACCCACCTGCCCCCTGATACACACTACTGATACCCACCAGTCACCTGAACCCACCCACCTGCCCCCTGATAGAGCCTACTGATACCCACCAGTCACCTGAACACACCCACCCACCTGCCCCCTGATAGAGCCTACAGACACCACAGGTCACCTGAACACATCCTACTCTTAGCCCGCTCATACAGCCTACGGGACCTGATAAAAGAGTCACCGAATCCCCAATACATCCCACCATAGCCACATCAGACGACCCCACCGGTTCCTGGAACAGACTACTGCTCTCTCCTGCCTAACAATGGCCCACCACTCCCCAATCACTCTTGGAGGTTACCGCTCCCTCCTGTACAGTGCCCCATCCATGCGTGTACTGTAGATTCGTATCCTCTGTTTGCTTCCATATCTCATCTGCACTCTCTAATTGCCTCTTCTGGTTGGCACTTGATACCCTCTTCTAACATTCCCCATGTTCTCCTATTGGCCGCTTCTTATTGCCCTAACTCACCTGAGATGGAGAGTTTCCCTTTACATGGCTGTCGATCTTCTGTGCAACCGGCATCCGACGGCCTGAAAGAACAAAGACACCACAATGACATCATCATACACACAGTGACATCACAGTATGCTCTGCAATGACATCTCACAAATACAACACTTGGCTTTATGATATCACAATCATACACTCAACTGTGACATCATAATGTGCCACTGTAGTTTTGAATAATCATTAAAAGTACCCAAAGCAAGATGAGGTGAAGACCATACAGTCCGGCGTGGAGCGTAACCTCATGTAGGAGAATCCCAGTGCAATACAATTATTATTATTATAGTTCATTTATAACGCGCCAACATATTCCGTAGAGCTGTACGTAAGTTAAGTTCAGACAAAGATAAATATAAATTAACAAATAGCAAGGCAAGGAGGGACGTGTCTGTGAGCCTCGGATCTAATGTCCATGGTGCATGCCAAAAGTACTTAGGATAGAAACTCGCAGACTTACAATCTAAAGGCAGGGAGAGAGAGGTGATAAGACATAAACATAGACATAAACGTCGCATGGTGCAAAGCTCCAGTCACAGTTGGGGCGAGGGTCACCCCGCCATATAAATCTAATATCAAAACTTCTATCAGCCGGAGAGGGGCACCTTGTGGTCTCCCATCTATCCACAGTGGCCTCATTGCATTGTTCTGGATCACTGGTCCACATCCAATACTGACAATGTTATCTTCTCATCAATGGGGTCCTCAAGTAGTCTATGAGGAGCCCTGAATATGAATGGTCTCCATGAGAAAGATTGACTTAAATGGCCAAACCACATGGGCTACATCATCCCAAGTAAGGCTGAACCATCTACCGAATACTTACTGTCCAAAGTGGGCGGAATAAGAGATTCAGAGAGAAAAGATGCCACCAGGTCTCAGTACAAATGGCTCCTAAACACAAACTACATTTATCCTAAAGTCCACCATCACTAATAATCATATTCAATGGCCTCCTGAACTTGGAGCCTTCTGACAATCTGTTAGCAATGAATACAAATGTGGCAAAAACATTACTCTGAGACGGACACAAGATCTCCTGAGGATGCTGGATCGGTTAGACGAACAGAGAGGACCTAATCCCCCAAACCTTCGATAGTGAAACCCCCTGTGACGGACCCATAGCAATATACCTGTCTGAGACCTGGAAGATTAATGATAGGTGTAGGGTTAGGGTAAGGTGTCCCCTACATTATAGACTATTCCACGTATCTCTTGATCTCACCTGTTTGCTGTACACCCTATAGATACAGTATGTGGTACATAGGCCTTCCGCTGAGCCATCTATATACTGTATACTTAATACAAATTATGCTAAAAAACAAGCAATCTTGTCCAGATTCAACCAAGAGGGAGCTACAGAAGAGAATATGAACCAAAGGGGTTAATGTAAGAAATATCCATGAACCAGAACCTAGCCAATCACCACCCGTGGAGAGACGTTCACTGCAGGACAACCATGGCGATGTTCTAAGAAACCTGTTGCAAGTCTCCTACTGTATTCCTATATTTTATTCCTAAATGTATCTTAGAGATTACCACACAAAGTATCTTGCAGATTCATATCCTCACTTAAGGAGGAGAGGTATAGAAAGAATTTCCAGCGCTACTTTGATAGAAGACGTGTCAGAGGTTCTTGGGTCATCATTGTTGTTATGGTTGTTGTTTAGTTGTTCCGTTGGGCCTAACTATCCGTAATCCTATGGACCGCAGCATGCCAGGCATATCAGCCACTTCATCTCTCAGCTCCATCAAGTTCATGTTCATTGCTTCAATAACCTTATCTATCCACCTGCACCTCTGCCGTCCCCTTCTTTGTGTGACTTTAATCTTTCCCAGCATCAGAGTCTTCTCTAGGGAATCCTGTCTTCTCTCTTCTCACAATTCAAAGACGTTAATTTTACTGCGCTCAAAGGCATCAATTCTCTGGCGCTCGGCTTCTTCGTGGTCCAGTTCTCACATCTGTTTAGTCCAGTTCTTACATCTGTTTGTTAGTACCATGGTTCTAACTAACCTGTTGATAAAACATATATTTACTTGGACTTCAGAATGAGAATCTCATCCCTTAAACACAACGATAATAAAACCTCAAAAAAAGAGTTTCATTATTGAAAGTGAACAAGAGTCTTATCATCAAAAGTGATGGCCCCAACCAGCTGAGGAACATAAGGATACATGAACTTCGGGACAAGAGTCTTATTATCAAAAGTGATGGCACCAACCAGCTGAGGAACATAAGGATACATGAACCTCGGGACAAGGGTCTTATTATCAAAAGTGATGGCACCAACCAGCTGAGGAACATAAGGATACATGAACCTTGGGACAAGGGTCTTATTATCAAAAGTGATGGCACCAACCAGCTGAGGAACATAAGGATACATGAACCTCGGGACAAGGGTCTTATTATCAAAAGTGATGGCACCAACCACCTGAGGAACATAAGGATACATGAACTTCGGGACAAGAGGCTTATCATCAAAAGTGATGGCAACAACCAGCTGAAGAACATAAGTATACATGAACTTCGGGACAAGAGTCATATTATCAAAAGTGATGGCAACAACCAGCTGAGGAACATAAGGATACATGAACCTCGGGACAAGGGTCTTATTATCAAAAGTGATGGCACCAACCAGCTGAGGAACATAAGGATACATGAACCTTGGGACAAGGGTCTTATTATCAAAAGTGATGGCACCAACCAGCTGAGGAACATAAGGATACATGAACCTCGGGACAAGGGTCTTATTATCAAAAGTGATGGCACCAACCACCTGAGGAACATAAGGATACATGAACTTCGGGACAAGAGGCTTATCATCAAAAGTGATGGCAACAACCAGCTGAAGAACATAAGTATACATGAACTTCGGGACAAGAGTCATATTATCAAAAGTGATGGCAACAACCAGCTGAGGAACATAAGGATACATGAACCTCGGGACAAGAGTCATATTATCAAAAGTGATGGCACCAACCAGCTGAGGAACATAAGGATACATGAACTTCGGGACAAGGGTCTTATTATCAAAAGTGATGGCACCAACCAGCTGAGGAACATAAGGATACATGAACCTCGGGACAAGGGTCTTATTATCAAAAGTGATGGCACCAACCAGCTGAGGAACATAAGGATACATGAACCCTCAGAACAAGAGGCTTATCATCAAAAGTGATGGCAACAACCAGCTGAGGAACATAAGGATACATGAATGTTGGAACAAGAGTCTTGTCATCAAAAGTGATGGCAACAACCAGCTGAGGAACATAAGGATACATGAACCCTCAGAACAAGAGGCTTATCATCAAAAGTGACGGCACCAGCCAGCTGAGGAACATAAGGATACATGAACTTCGGGACAAGAGTCATATTATCAAAAGTGATGGCAACAACCAGCTGAGGAACATAAGGATACATGAACCTCGGGACAAGGGTCTTATTATCAAAAGTGATGGCACCAACCAGCTGAGGAACATAAGGATACATGAACCTCGGGACAAGGGTCTTATTATCAAAAGTGATGGCACCAACCAGCTGAGGAACATAAGGATACATGAACCTCGGGACAAGGGTCTTATTATCAAAAGTGATGGCACCAACCTGCTGAGGAACATAAGGATACATGAACCTCGGGACAAGGGTCTTATTATCAAAAGTGACGGCAACAACCAGCTGAGGAACATAAGGATACATGTACCTCGGTACAAGAGGCTTATCATCAAAAGTGATGGCAACAACCAGCTGAGGAACATAAGGATACATGAACCCTCAGAACAAGAGGCTTATCATCAAAAGTGATGGCAACAACCAGCTGAGGAACATAAGGATACATGAATGTTGGAACAAGAGTCTTGTCATCAAAAGTGATGGCAACAACTATCTGAGGAACATAAGGATACATGAACCTCGGGACAAGAGTCATGTTATCAAAAGTGACGGCACCAACCAGCTGAGGAACATAAGGATACATGAACCCTCGGGACAAGGGTCTTATTATCAAAAGTGATGGCACCAACCAGCTGAGGGACATAAGGATACATGTACCTCGGAACAAGAGGCTTATCATCAAAAGTGATGGCACCAACCAGCTGAGGAACATAAGGATACATGAACTTCGGGACAAGAGTCATATTATCAAAAGTGATGGCAACAACCAGCTGAGGAACATAAGGATACATGAACCTCGGGACAAGGGTCTTATTATCAAAAGTGATGGCACCAACCAGCTGAGGAACATAAGGATACATGAACCTCGGGACAAGGGTCTTATTATCAAAAGTGATGGCACCAACCAGCTGAGGAACATAAGGATACATGAACCTCGGGACAAGGGTCTTATTATCAAAAGTGACAGCACCAACCAGCTGAGGAACATAAGGATACATGTACCTCGGAACAAGAGGCTTATCATCAAAAGTGATGGCAACAACCAGCTGAGGAACATAAGGATACATGAACCCTCAGAACAAGAGGCTTATCATCAAAAGTGACGGCACCAGCCAGCTGAGGAACATAAGGATACATTAACTTCGGGACAAGAGTCATATAATCAAAAGTGATGGCAACAACCAGCTGAGGAACATAAGGATACATGAACCTCGGGACAAGGGTCTTATTATCAAAAGTGATGGCACCAACCAGCTGAGGAACATAAGGATACATGAACCTCGGGACAAGGGTCTTATTATCAAAAGTGATGGCACCAACCAGCTGAGGAACATAAGGATACATGAACCTCGGGACAAGGGTCTTATTATCAAAAGGGACGGCACCAACCAGCTGAGGAACATAAGGATACATGTACCTCGGAACAAGAGGCTTATCATCAAAAGTGATGGCAACAACCAGCTGAGGAACATAAGGATACATGAACCCTCAGAACAAGAGGCTTATCATCAAAAGTGATGGCAACAACCAGCTGAGGAACATAAGGATACATGAATGTTGGAACAAGAGTCTTGTCTTTAAAAATGATGGCAACAACTATCTGAGGAACATAAGGATACATGTACCTCGGAACAAGAGTCTTATCATCAAAAGTGATGGCAACAACCAGCTGAGGAACATAAGGATACATGAACCTCGGGACAAGGGTCTTATTATCAAAAGTGATGGCAACAACCAGCTGAGGAACATAAGGATACATGAACCCTCAGAACAAGAGGCTTATCATCAAAAGTGATGGCACCAACCAGCTGAGGAACATAAGGATACTTGAATGTTGGAACAAGAGTCTTGTCATCAAAAGTGACGGCATCAACTATCTGAGGAACATAAGGATACATGAACCTCGGAACAAGAGTCTTATTATCAAAAGTGACGGCACCAACCAGCTGAGGAACATAAGGATACATGAACCTCGGAACAAGAGGCTTATCATCAAAAGTGATGGCAACAACCAGCTGAGGAACATATAAGGAAACTTAATCTCTGGAAATTATTTCTGTATTCAAACAGAATCAAGAATAGTGGATAATACAAAGATATACTGAGGTTGGAATCAAACCAGTGGAAATACAAATACCAGTAAAAATACAAAAGATCATTATGCGAGAGTTCAATCATCCAGACTGATGCCACCAAAATGGCGGAGAATCCAACAGTGCACACGGCCTGTATTAAGAACAATCCAATTAACCATTGAACTTGAATCCAGATCAATGTCAGAATGAGGGTCCTACAACAGGCTGGTTCTGCCCTCAATCCTGACCAGGTGGTGGTGGTATTTGTCATTGGGCCACTCAGTTCAGTTCTGGTCTAGTTGAACCTAATTGTTTTGTCCACATGTTCGTTGTGTTCCCGACTTGTCTATTTGTAACTCCACATGGGATTGTCTCTCCATAAAGCCCAGATTTGTGTAGTGTTCGGATCTCATTTTCCAATGGAGGGTTTCTCCCATCTAACCTTCAACATTACCACTGACTTCTTGGTGGCCCACCTCTGGCACTTCTCCAGAACTTTATCCAGGACTAGTTTGGTAACATTGCTTTTTGAATATTGATGGGCAAAAACATTAATCATTTTTATATTTTGTAAGTTTTATATGCATTTATTCTTTGTTCCAATGATGTATTTTGCTATCGTCTCTGCGCTGCCTTGCTGAAAGAACTGGCAGATGTAGCTGCTGCATTCCCATTGTGCACATAAACTCTTCCTTTGTTTTTACATTCCCCTCCCACCTCAGGAAGTTAATCTGCTGAAACCAAAATGATTCCATAGCAGGAGAACTGGTGATCTGTGGAGCCAAGAGACAATGAACATGGCAAGCTCCATAGAGGCAGCGCATGGCCACACTCGCATACCTACCTGCGTGTGCTGTGTTGCATGACCTGCTCCTCCTTGCGGTGCTGTAGCTCTGACATGTATGTCATGATCCGGCTGTTACACACCAGCAGACTCTTTGCCGCCTCCAGCGCCTGCTCCCTCTGGGTACATGCCCCAAGCAGCTTGACTGCGCCCTCGCGCATGCGCACCTCGTGATCTATGCGCTTCTGGATGTCCGTGTCCTAAATAAAGAGTTATTAGCACATTGTTAGTTATAGTTTTGTAATAGATTTTGGATTTTTTTTACACTTTTCCTCAGTACAAAGTGTCCTAATGATGACATCACTATGACATCATTCAGTATGAATACAATCTAGGTGGATAAACTCTTTTAAGTATGTTTTTTAACAAAATATATTTTTTTATTGAATTATACATTGTTGGAAAAGTTGGAGGGCGAAGGGTTAAGAAATAATAACATTAATAAAATAGAAAGAACCAAAATGGCCCATCTGGTCTGCCCATTTTGTCTACCTAAAAGTTTGGCTTTAATTCAGCCATTGCATAGTCTTGTGGTTATCCCAAACATGTTTAAATTCTCTGATTTATCTACCACATCCACTGGAAGGCAGCGCCATTTATGTACTACTCCTTCTGGCAAATTGTACATTCTCATGTTACCCCTAAATGTCCTGCCTTCCAACCTCACGCTCTCATTACATGTGTGCATGACATTCCATGCGTTCAATGATAACGGGGCAACTACTGGCCCTTTAAGACATTTCTCAATTCTCTATCTTAAAGAAGACAAGTAGACGGATCACCCTACAGTACTCATTGCCTCTCTCACTCACAATCCATGTCCCCCTCTTCCTCTCTCTCTCTCTCTCTCTCTCTTAATTCCTCTCTCTTCCTTCCTCTCTCTCTCTCTCTTCCTTCCCCTCCCTCTCTTCCTTCCTCTCTCTCTCTCTCTTCCTTCCTCTCTCTCTTCCTTCCTCTCTCTCTCTCTCTTCCTTCCTCTCTCTTCCTTCCTTCCTTCCTCTCTCTCTCTTCCTTCCTCTCTCTCTTCCTTCCTCTCTCTCTTCCTTCCTCTCTCTCTTCCTCTCCCTCTCTTCCTTCCTCTCTCTCTTCCTTCCTCTCTCTCTTCCTTCCTCTCTCTTCCTTCGTCTCTCTTCCTTCCTCTCCCTCTCTTCCTTCCTCTCTCTCTCTCTTCCTTCCTCTCTCTCTCTCTCTTCCTTCCTCTCTCTTCCTTCCTCTCTCTCTTCCTTCCTCTCTCTTCCTTCGTCTCTCTTCCTTCCTCTCCCTCTCTTCCTTCCTCTCTCTCTCTCTCTTCCTTCCTCTCTCTCTTCCTTCCTCTCTCTCTCTCTCTTCCTTCCTCTCTCTTCCTTCCTTCCTTCCTCTCTCTCTCTTCCTTCCTCTCTCTCTTCCTTCCTCTCTCTCTTCCTTCCTCTCTCTCTTCCTCTCCCTCTCTTCCTTCCTCTCTCTCTTCCTTCCTCTCTCTTCCTTCGTCTCTCTTCCTTCCTCTCCCTCTCTTCCTTCCTCTCTCTCTCTCTTCCTTCCTCTCTCTCCCTCTCTTCCTTCCTCTCCCTCTCTTCCTTCCTCTCTCTCTCTCTCTTCCTTCCTCTCTCTCTTCCTTCCTCTCTCTCTCTCTCTTCCTTCCTCTCTCTTCCTTCCTCTCTCTTCCTTCCTTCCTTCCTCTCTCTCTCTTCCTTCCTCTCTCTCTTCCTTCCTCTCTCTCTTCCTTCCTCTCTCTCTTCCTCTCCCTCTCTTCCTTCCTCTCTCTCTTCCTTCCTCTCTCTTCCTTCGTCTCTCTTCCTTCCTCTCCCTCTCTTCCTTCCTCTCTCTCTCTCTCTTCCTTCCTCTCTCTCTTCCTTCCTCTCTCTCTTCCTTCCTCTCTCTCTTCCTCTCTCACTCTTCCTCTCTCTCTCTCTCTTCCTCTCTCTCTCTCTCTCTCTCTCTATCTCTCTCTATCTATCTCTCTCTATCTATCTCTCTCTATCTATCTCTCTCTATTACACTCACAGTTGTTCTGGGTTTCTGTTTCTTGTCACACATTTCCAGACTCTCAGACATAGCGTTTCAGAGTAAATGTCTCATAGGTAGATGATGTGATACTGTGAGTGTGTGTATAAGTGTGTCACTGTGAGTGTGTGTCACTGACCATCTCTATGTCTTGGTATGTCTGTGGTGTGTGGCTGTGTGTATCTCTGTGACTCTGTGTGTGTCGCTTGTGTATCTGTCCCCCTGTGTGTATCTATATCTCTGTGACTCTGTGTGCCCTCTTGTGTATCCTGTCCCCCTGGCCCTGTGTGTGTCTGTGCCCCCCTGTCCCTGTGTGTCCCCCTGTGTGTATCTGTCCCCCTGGCCCTGTGTGTGTCTGTGCCCCCCTGTCCCTGTGTGCCCCCCTGTGTCCCCCCTGTGTGTATCTGTCCCCTTGTCCCTGTGTGCCCCCCTGTGTGTATCTGTCCCACTGCCCCTGTGTGCCCCCTGCCCCTGTGTATCCCCTGCCCCTGTGTGCCCCCTGCCCCTGTGTGTATCTACCCCCTGAACCCTGTGTGCCCCCCTGTGTGCCCCCCTGTGTGTATCTGTCACCTTGTCCCTGTGTGCCCCCCTGTGTGTATCTCTGCTCCACACCAGTCCAGGCCGCTCCTTCAGTCCAGCCGCAGTGAGGAGAGTCAGGGCTGCGTCCAGCCGGACAGGGGGAGGAGAGAGAGGAGCAAGAGAAAACCCAGCGGGGAGAGAAAGTGAGGGGGGAGGAAATGGAAGAAATGAGAGGGAGATGAGTACGGAGAGGGGGGAGAGAGCATGAAGAGAAGGTACAGAGAGATAAGCAGGGTGACAAGGGAGTGGGACAGAGTGGGGAGAGGGCAGGGACAAGAAGGGACAGTAGGGAGAAGTGAGGAGAAAATGTGAGTAAGGGGAGAGAGTAAGAGGGGGAAAGGGGGGAGAAGAGGGGCAGGGGGCAAAAGAGGGTGCAGGTAGATGACAGACTAAGAAATAAGGAGGAGAGGAGAAGGGAAAGCTACAACTCACATGCAGAGAGCACTATGGGAAAAAACTCAATGAGCTAAAAATATAAATAAGAGGAGGGGGGGAGAGCAGTGAGGGGGCGGAAGAGTCCTCACTACACACTGCCAGTAGGTGAGAGGGGGCACGGCCAGCCCCCCTGTTAATTACCCCAGACACACTACCACCCCATTACTGGCAGTACACGGATAGACTAAGGATAGACCCTGGGTATTAACTCTTTCCTTCCCCTGATCTCAGGTTCCTATAGTATCTGATGTGAGAGCCCAAAGCTCCCCATCTGTACAGGTAACTCTATGCCCACACATGTACAGGTAACTCCTGGCCCACACATGTACAGGTAACTCCTGGGCCACACATGTACAGGTAACTCCTGGCCCACACATGTACAGGTAACTCCGTGCCCACACATGTACAGGTAACTCCTGGCCACACATGTACAGGTAACTCTATGCCCACACATGTACAGGTAACTCCTGGCCCACACATGTACAGGTAACTCCTGGGCCACACATGTACAGGTAACTCCTGGCCACACATGTACAGGTAACTCCTGGCCCATACCTGTACAGGTAACTCCTGGCCACACATGTACAGGTAACTCCTGGCCCATACCTGTACAGGTAACTCTATGCCCACACATGTACAGGTAACTTCTGGGCCACACATGTACAGGTAACTCTATGCCCATACCTGTACAGGTAACTCTATGCCCACACATGTACAGGTAACTCCTGGGCCACACCTGTACAGGTAACTCCTGGCCCACACATGTACAGGTAACTCCTGGCCACACATGTACAGGTAACTCTATGCCCACACATGTACAGGTAACTCCTGGCCCACACATGTACAGGTAACTCCTGGGCCACACATGTACAGGTAACTCCTGGCCACACATGTACAGGTAACTCCTGGCCCATACCTGTACAGGTAACTCCTGGGCCACACATGTACAGGTAACTCCTGGCCACACATGTACAGGTAACTCCTGGCCACACCTGTACAGGTAACTCCTGGCCCATACCTGTACAGGTAACTCCTGGGCCACACATGTACAGGTAACTCCTGGCCACACATGTACAGGTAACTCCTGGCCCACACATGTACAGGTAACTCCTGGCCACACATGTACAGGTAACTCCGTGCCCACACCTGTACAGGTAACTCCTGGCCACACATGTACAGGTAACTCCTGGCCCATACCTGTACAGGTAACTCTATGCCCACACATGTACAGGTAACTCCTGGCCCATACCTGTACAGGTAACTCCTGGCCCACACATGTACAGGTAACGCCTGGCCACACATGTACAGGTAACTCCTGGCCCACACATATACAGGTAACTCCTGGCCACACATGTACAGGTAACTCCGTGCCCACACCTGTACAGGTAACTCCTGGCCACACATGTACAGGTAACTCCTGGCCCATACCTGTACAGGTAACTCTATGCCCACACATGTACAGGTAACTCCTGGCCCATACATGTACAGGTAACTCCTGGCCATACCTGTACAGGTAACTCTATGCCCACACATGTACAGGTAACTCTATGCCCACACATGTACAGGTAACTCCTGGCCCATACATGTACAGGTAACTCCTGGCCCATACATGTACAGGTAACTCCTGGCCCATACCTGTACAGGTAACTCTATGCCCATACCTGTACAGGTAACTCTATGCCCATACCTGTACAGGTAACTCTATGCCCACACATGTACAGGTAACTCTATGCCCACACATGTACAGGTAACTCCTGGCCCATACCTGTACAGGTAACTCTATGTCCATACCTGTACAGGTAACTCTATGCCCACACCTGTACAGGTAACTCCTGGCCCATACATGTACAGGTAACTCCTGGCCCATACCTGTACAGGTAACTCTATGCCCATACCTGTACAGGTAACTCTATGCCCATACCTGTACAGGTAACTCTATGCCCACACATGTACAGGTAACTCTATGCCCACACATGTACAGGTAACTCCTGGCCCATACATGTACAGGTAACTCCTGGCCCATACCTGTACAGGTAACTCTATGCCCATACCTGTACAGGTAACTCTATGCCCACACCTGTACAGGTAACTTCTGGCCCATACATGTACAGGTAACTCCTGGCCATACCTGTACAGGTAACTCTATGCCCACACATGTACAGGTAACTCTATGCCCACACATGTACAGGTAACTCCTGGCCCATACCTGTACAGGTAAATCCGTGCTCACACCTGTACAGGACACAAACATATGAGACCTTCTATTGCTACCCCTTCCTACAACTCATCCTATTGCTTCATAACCTCTTCCTATAACTGCTGCTGCAGGTCTATACAACCCCATCAGAATTCTTTCCTAATGCACATATGGCTATTTCTAATAGCTTTATCACTCAAAGGTGGGTAAAGTGGGGGCAGATGGGGGAGGAAAGTGGAATTGTGGATGGTCTGGGGCAGACTGAATATGATGCGGGAGGAGGCATTTAGAATGTGTGGGAATGAATGGGCTGAAGTTCCATTAGTGGTAAATATTCGGGGGTTGGCTTCGGAGTTTGGTTGGGTTTGGTCTATGTTGTAGGTGGATCCAACAGGTTTAGGTGACAAAGGAGATGATCAGGGAGGAAGAGGACAGGGTCACTAAGAATACCAATACTTTGAGGGTGAGGGTGGTAAAAGGTAGATGTTGTGGGCACATGTGGCAGGGAAGTACTATACTAGGTGAAGTAATGAGGAATCAGGACGCTGTCATGTACGTGTTAAGGCTGTTTAAAAAATCTTATCACCTTCAACCTTAACACGTACAACTGCGCACTCCACAGCTTAATAACACTCACACTCTACAGTACAACACACAGACACCTCCACTTGACTAAACAAATTGCTTTCACACCGCCATCTTGCATTTGTCACCCTCCTATATCACAGCTCGTTGCACTGCTAGCCTCGCAAAGTGACGTGAGCAGTTTAGGCACGCGGGACTTGGGCTGCAATGACCGCCAAAGGCGCTCATTGCAGGGGTGGACATGCTGGACTTAGCTGGCACTTATCCCGAGACACACAGGACTTAGCTGCAATGAGGCCTCTTCGCGATGCCCCTGGACTTAGGCTGCAGGGACTTGGGCTGCAATGAGCACCAAAGGCGCTCATTGCAGGGGTGGACACACTGGACTTAGCTGGCTCTCATGCCAAGACACACAGGACTTAGCTGCCATGAGGCCTCATCGCGAGGCCCCTGCACTTAGTGAAGGACGAAAACTATGGGCTGTATTACTTAGGACCCAAGGCACGTAGATTGACCGTGCGCCTCTCAAAAATACAACTTTAAACGGCCAATCCTACAAACTGGAAAACCTACAAAAACACAGAAATATGCCTCAAATTAGCTTCCACACTATCACACAGCACAGGGGGAGCGCCAGGAGGCCGGTGAGTGAGGTTGCAAGTTCATTTTGTCTTTTTTTGTCTTTTTTAACTATTGAGGCCCGCAATGAGCGCCGAAGGTACAAAATGCGGGGCTCGTGATAAGCGCCGAAGGTGCTCAGAGGAGAAAAAGCCTCACATTGTGTGGCAAACAGCATTGCCTGCCTTACAATTTTATGCCTGTCATTTTTGACGGGCAATTTGCTAGTAAATAATAATAACTGTTATGTAAGGATGAGAAAAAGCCTTAAGACGTGTCAGTACAGGTAGAATTTGGTCATGAGAGAAGTTTGTGCAAGGCCAGGATGTAGGGAGCAGAAATCACAACTGGTAGACAGGAGGAAATGGATATTATGTGGAGGGGTTTACGAGAAGATTGACCATTGGGATTAGGTCAGTGTGGGAGACTGGAAATAAAACCTAATGATCTTCTAAGATAGTAGATGCAATCTCTACTGTCTTAGTGATTGGAGCAGATTGAAGTTTAGGAATAGGGTACCTACACTGAGGGGAAGAACAGAAGCAAGACAGAGGTGAGGAGACAGTAGTAGCATGGAGACATGCCGTGTACTCAATGAAGAGGGAAGGTCTTAGAAGTAGGTAAAAGAGGAAGGAGGTGGATACAGAGACTGAAGCAAGACAAAAAGGTGATCAAACCAGGATAAGGATAAGGGTGTTATAATCCAGACGTGGGGGCCTGGCAGCCCAACTCCATCCCCTCCACATGAAGGACAAGCTTCTGATCCATATCATACATTCTCATAACTCCTCTTAGTGATCTTACTGCTCCACACACCTCATTCCTACACCTCCTCCAACAGCTCCACAAACCTCCTACTATTGTGCCATATCATCTCTTTCTGTTGCTCCATCTCCCATCTTGGTACATCTCCTACTACTACTTCTTCATAAAACCCTTCCTTTAACCCTTCTATTTATCTCCTTTCTATAATTCCTCTAACTAATCTGCATAACCTCTTCCTATAACTTATATAGAACATCCTTGTGGCTAATAAAACTCCTCTTTTGTGCATATAGTTATAAACTCCAGGGGTAATGAAGATGTTAAACGCCATGAGTGATGTCACATATATATGACGCCCACCCTGTCCCCTGGAAATGTCAGAAGGGACACGGCGGAGGCGCTGGGACAAGGGGGCATTGTGTGACCCACATACTCCTCATAACACAGAGCTCTGAGATATGGGTACTCTGTGTTCATCAGCTGAGATATACTGGACATGGCATACTGGTCAATGCCAACAACAGAGAGGACACCTCTCACCAGATACTCCTTGAAACCCATTAGGCTGGAAGATGGTATAATGGCAAAGCTAAACCTGGCACAGCTGGCACATCTAACCTCTAATACCTACCAACCTTATCTAATATAACTCTCCCCATGTCAGTGCCCAGACCATCACTTTCTCCACTGCAGCAGATTCAGAATATCTCTGCCATCCTCGTATTCTGCCACACAGAACTCGCACTCTCTCCACCCAACTTCGGTGGCCTTTGTCTACTACCGTTTCCAGTTTTGTAACTCTTGTGCATAACTACCTATAATAGCCTTACACATCTTCACCTTCCCCATGTCCTCACAGTCCCAACCTTGCCCCCTCTGCTCCTCACTTACGTCACCCTAGACAATACCTGAATCTGCACAGAGGGCCCACCTCAATGGAGGCCCATCCCTTCTGTCATTACATAGACATCACGTGACACCATCTCCCCAACACCTGGCCCGTCACATGAAATGTTGAACAGGGCTGAATTGGGAGTAACTACAATGATAAACCCCTCCAAACAAAGATAGTGAGGGGTTCCAGCAAGTCGAACACACCCTCAGTGGGTACAGTAAGTAACCCCCCCCAACTAAAGACACCTGAGTCAGGTCCAGACCTGAGTGACGAGAGTGAGAAACATCTCCAGCTTAATATACCGAGAGTCTGTGACACCTGAGTCGGGTCGAGACCTGAGTGACCATAGTGAGAAACATCTCCAGCTTAATATACCGAGAGTCTGTGACACCTGAGTCGGGTCCAGACCTGAGTGACCATAGTGAGAAACATCTCCAGCTTAATATACCGAGGGTCTGTGACACCTGAGTAGGGTCCAGACCTGAGTGACCATAGTGAGAAACATCTCCAGCTTAATATACCGAGAGTCTGTGACACCTGAGTCGGGTCGAGACCTGAGTGACCATAGTGAGAAACATCTCCAGCTTAATATACCGAGAGTCTGTGACACCTGAGTCGGGTCCAGACCTGAGTGACCATAGTGAGAAACATCTCCAGCTTTATATACCGAGGGTCTGTGACACCTGAGTCGGGTCCAGACCTGAGTGACCACAGTGAGAAACATCTCCAGCTTTATATACCGAGGGTCTGTGACACCTGAGTCGGGTCCAGACCTGAGTGACCACAGTGAGAAACATCTCCAGCTTTATATGCCGAGGCTCTGTGACACCTGAGTCGGGTCCAGACCTGAGTGACCATAGTGAGAAACATCTCCAGCTTTATATACCGAGGGTCTGTGACACCTGAGTAGGGTCCAGACCTGAGTGACCATAGTGAGAAATATCTCCAGCTTTATATACCGAGGGTCTGTGACACCTGAGTCGGGTCCAGACCTGAGTGACCATAGTGAGAAACATCTCCAGCTTTATATACCGAGGGTCTGTGACACCTGAGTAGGGTCCAGACCTGAGTGACTATAGTGAGAAACATCTCCAGCTTTATATACCGAGGGTCTGTGACACCTGAGTAGGGTCCAGACCTGAGTGAACATAGTGAGAAACATCTCCAGCTTTATATACCGAGGGTCTGTGACACCTGAGTAGGGTCCAGACCTGAGTGAACATAGTGAGAAACATCTCCAGCTTTATATACCGACGGTCTGTGACACCTGAGTAGGGTCAAGACCTGAGTGATCATAGTGAGAAACATCTCCAGTTTTATATACCGAGGGTCTGTGACACCTGAGTAGGGTCCAGACCTGAGTGATCATAGTGAGAAACATCTCCAGTTTTATATACCGAGGGTCTGTGACACCTGAGTAGGGTTCAGACCTGAGTGACTATAGTGAGAAACATCTCCAGCTTTATATACCGAGGGTCTGTGACACCTGAGTAGGGTTCAGACCTGAGTGACCATAGTGAGAAACATCTCCAGCTTTATATACCGAGGGTCTGTGACACCTGAGTAGGGTCAAGACCTGAGTGATCATAGTGAGAAACATCTCCAGTTTTATATACCGAGGGTCTGTGACACCTGAGTAGGGTCCAGACCTGAGTGATCATAGTGAGAAACATCTCCAGTTTTATATACCGAGGGTCTGTGACACCTGAGTAGGGTTCAGACCTGAGTGACTATAGTGAGAAACATCTCCAGCTTTATATACCGAGGGTCTGTGACACCTGAGTAGGGTTCAGACCTGAGTGACTATAGTGAGAAACATCTCCAGCTTTATATACCGAGGGTCTGTGACACCTGAGTAGGGTTCAGACCTGAGTGAACATAGTGAGAAACATCTCCAGCTTTATATACCGACGGTCTGTGACACCTGAGTAGGGTCAAGACCTGAGTGATCATAGTGAGAAACATCTCCAGTTTTATATACCGAGGGTCTGTGACACCTGAGTAGGGTCCAGACCTGAGTGATCATAGTGAGAAACATCTCCAGTTTTATATACCGAGGGTCTGTGACACCTGAGTAGGGTTCAGACCTGAGTGACTATAGTGAGAAACATCTCCAGCTTTATATACCGAGGGTCTGTGACACCTGAGTCGGGTCCAGACCTGAGTGACCATAGTGAGAAACATCTCCAGCTTTATATACCGAGGGTCTGTGACACCTGAGTAGGGTTCAGACCTGAGTGACCATAGTGAGAAACATCTCCAGCTTTATATACCGAGGGTCTGTGACACCTGAGTCGGGTCAAGACCTGAGTGATCATAGTGAGAAACATCTCCAGCTTTATATACCGAGGGTCTGTGACACCTGAGTAGGGTCCAGACCTGAGTGACTATAGTGAGAAACATCTCCAGCTTTATATACCGAGGGTCTGTGACACCTGAGTAGGGTCCAGACTTGAGTGACCATAGTGAGAAACATCTCTATGCTCATTAGAATGAAAACTTCACCACAAGACACTTGCATCAGTGAAATTTTACAGGACATATAGTGCTTCTTAACCTATAACCTTACATATAACACCTAATCAACAACTCTGAGCTTTGTGAATCTGGCATATAATCTCCTCCCATCATGTAGGAGTCTGCTGGTAATGGAACAGAAGGACTGATAAGATGGGTCCAGATGCCCCTGAGGGACACTAGAGGGGCAGGGGTTGGTCATGTTAGTGAGGAGAAGACTCCCAGGTTACTGGTAATAAAAAAACTAGAATAGTTATTGCACCCAGACCCCCAATGTGTTACCTGTAGACTGAGTGCAATCTGGCGGATATAGAGCATGTTTAGGTCCTGCAGGATCCAGAGTCTGTCCTCCATGTCTGACCACATGTTTGGGGGCTCCACACACCACCCTTGGACTCAGCACTGGTCATCACCCAAGGGGGTGCACTTGTTGCGACCCTGTACTCCCTTCACTTTATACCTGAGACCTTCAGCTCCCTGGACCCAAATGCATGTGACCCTCAGCTCTCTGTACCCCTAAACCTAAGAACTTCAGAAACTAAACTTAGGACCCTCGACTCTCTATGCACTTTAACTCTGTGTGCCCCCAAGTCTAAGACCCTCAAGTATCTGTACCCTAAAACTTGGGACAATCACCTATTTGACCCAAACCGGACTTCTCCATGGTATGTGATTACCGATACTCAATACCTGAGACCCCTAAACATCTTTGTCCTAAAACCTCAATCTTACTGCAACCGAGACTGTATCATATCCCGGCACCCACCCTGACCTGTGTGTGTCTGTCTGTGTGTGTCTGTCTGTGTGTGTCTGTCTGTGTGTCTGTGTCTGTGTGTGTCTGTGTCTGTGTGTGTCTGTGTGTGTGTGTCTGTCTGTGTGTGTCTGTCTGTCTGTCTGTGTGTGTGTCTGTCTGTGTGTGTGTCTGTCTGTGTGTGTCTGTGTGTGTGTCTGTCTGTGTGTGTCTGTCTGTGTGTGTCTGTCTGTGTGTGTCTGTCTGTGTGTGTCTGTCTGTGTGTCTGTGTCTGTGTGTGTCTGTGTCTGTGTGTGTCTGTGTGTGTGTGTCTGTGTGTGTGTGTCTGTCTGTGTGTGTCTGTCTGTGTGTGTCTGTCTGTGTGTCTGTGTCTGTGTGTGTCTGTGTGTGTCTGTGTGTGTGTGTCTGTGTGTGTGTGTCTGTGTGTCTGTGTGTGTGTATCTGTGTGTGTGTGTGTGTCTGTGTGTGTGTGTCTGTGTGTGTCTGTGTGTGTGTGTCTGTGTGTGTCTGTGTGTGTCTGTGTGTGTCTGTCTGTCTGTGTGTGTGTCTGTCTGTCTGTGTGTCTGTGTGTGTGTGTGTGTGTGTGTCTGTCTGTGTGTGTGTGTGTGTCTGTCTATGTGTATATCTGTGTCTGTCTATGTGTATATCTGTGTGTGTCTATGTGTATATCTGTGTCTGTCTATGTGTTCCTGCCTGTCTATATGTACCTCTCTCTCTATATATATTTGTATGGCTCTCTGTCCACGTCTCTCTGGGTCTCTCCCTCCCGGTCTGTCTCAGCTTTGTGTCATATACTGGTCTCTGCCCACATCTCTTTCCTTCAGCTAATATCACTCTCTCTGCATCTGTCTCTACCCACGTCTGTCTCTATCGCGCAGTCGCTCTTCCCATGTCTCTCTATCTCTTTCTTACTCTCGCCCTCTCTCTCTGACAGTTCCTCTATCTCTCTCTCACTATTTGGTACTCTATGCCTGACACTCGGATTCCTAATGTGACAGTCCCACTCTCTTTCTCTCTCTCCTAATTCTCTCAGTCCCTATCTTGCTGTGACAGTGCCTCTCTCCTCTTCCCTCTCTTTCTCCTCTTCCCTCTCTCTCTCAGTCCCTCTCTTCCAGTCCCCTAGCCCTCTCTTTTTGTGACAGTCTCTCGTCTCTCTCTCCTCTTCCGTCTCTCTCTCAGTCCCTCTCATCAAGTCCCCTAGCCTTCTCTTTCTGTGACAGTCTCTTGTCTCTCTCTCTCCTCTTCCCTCTCTCTCCCAGTCCCTCTCTTCCAGTCCCCTAGCCCTCTCTTTCTGTGACAGTCTCTCGTCTCTCTCCTCTTCCCTCTCTCTCTCAGTCCCTCTCTTCCAGTCCCCTAGCCCTTTTTCTGTGACAGTCTCTCGTCTCTCTCTCTCCTCTTCCCTCTCTCTCTCTCAGTCCCTCTCTTCCAGTCCCCTAGCACTCTCTTTCTGTGACAGTCTTTCTTCTCCCTCTCCTCTTTTCTCTCTCTCTCTCGTCCCTCTCTTTCAGTCCCCCAGCCCTCTCCTTCTGTGACAGTCCCTCTCTTCTCTCTCTCAGTCCCTCTCTTCCAGCCCTCTAGCCTTCTCTTTCGGTGACAGTCTCTCTCTCTTCTCTCTCTCAGTCCCTCTCGTCCAGCCCCCTAGCCCTCTCTTTCTGTGACAGTCTCTCGTCTCTCTCCTCTTCCCTCTCTTCCTCTCTAGGTCTCTTTCCTTCCTCCCATTCCTTGCCTCCCCTCCCCCGTCTCAATGAGCCTCATTCATTGCCAGCCCCAAATCCCCCCTCCCGAAAAGGAAAGAGAGGGGGGGTCCCAAGACAGGTGGGGGGAGCAGAGACGAGTAACCCTGTCACTGCCACAAACAGGGACTTCAGGGGTTAATATTAACTCTCCAGTAATGGCTACCACTGCTGGACATGGCTGGGGCAACACGTGGTGCCATAGGGAGGTGTTATGTGGACATTAAGAGACATTATGGAGCAAGACGGGGAGTTATAGGACAAGGGTTATATGGAGCAGGAAGAGGAGTTATAGGAAGGGGTTATGTGGCACCACGTGATGGATTTTGGAAATTTGATATGCAATATGTATATATAGAAGGATATATGAAGTAATAGCAGGAGTTATAGGGTGGGGTATATGACTTATAGGAGATGTGGGTAATTATTAGAAGCAAAAGAAGGCATTATAGGGAGGGGGTATATGGAGCAAAAGGATAAATTAAAGGGAAGGGATATATAGAAAAAATAAGAGGTGATATAGGAGAGAGTAAGTATAGTAATATGAGGAGTTATAGGGCTAGAAAATATGGATCAAACTATTTGTTATAGGAAGGGATTATATGGGACCATATTTGGAATTATAGTGAGGGTTATTTAGCATAGTAAGAGCAGTTACACAGATGTTACCCCCCAGACCCCTTTACCTGGTCCCATACTATGTGGTGACTTGTGATTGGTTCCCTTTGGCAAGGCCGGCCCTATAGATCTAACTTGTATAGACTGGAATGCTCAGTTGAGGGGAGAGGTGTGGCGCCCTATACATAGGATGATGTAAATGAATATGCGCCTCTGATGTAATAGCTCTTGTTGTTATGCGTGGCAGTGTCAAATATAGATCATTGTATAATGTAGACTACATTGGATGATGTACATGAATATGATCCTCTGATGTTAGTCTACATTATACAATGATCTATATGTGACACTGCCGCGCATATTCATTTACATCATCCAATGTAGTCTACATTATACATTGTACTATATGTGACATAGCCACACATAACAACAAGAGCTACAGTATAACATCAGAGGATCATATTCATGTACATCATCCAATGTAGTCTACATTATACAATGATCTATATGTGACACTGCCACGCAAAACAACAAGAGCTATTACATCAGTGGCGCATATTCATGTACATCTTCCAATGTAGTCTACATTATACAATGTGCTATAAGGTACACAGCCACATAAGAGCTTTAACATCAGAGGCTCAAATTCATGCACATCATCCACTGTAGTCTACGTTATACAATGTACTATATGTGACACAGCCACATAAAAACAAGACCTGTAACATCAGAGGACTATATTTATGTACATCATCCAATGTAGTCTACATGATACAATGTTCTATATGTGACACAGCCATGCATAACAACAAGACCTATAACATCAGAGGCTCATATTCATGTACATCATCCAATGTAGTCTACAATATACAATGTACTATATGTGACACAGGCACACATAATAACAAGAGCTATAACATCAGAGGCTCTTATTCATGCACATCACCCAATGTAGTGAACATTATACAATGTACTATATGTGACAGTGACACGCATACAAAAAAGAGTTATAAAATCATGGACTCATATTCATGCCCATCCTCCAATGTAGTCTACAAAATACAATGCACTAGATGTGACACAGCCACGCATAACAACAAGAGCTATAACATCAGAGGTGCATAATTATGTACATCATCCAATGTAGTCTACATTATAAAATGTACTATATGTGACATTGACACGCATAAAAAAAGAGTTATAAAATCAGAGGCTCATATTAATGCATATCACCCAATATAGTCTACATTATACAATGTACTATGTGTGACACAGCCACATAACAAGAGCTATAACATCAGAGGTTCATATTCCTGCACACCATCCAATGTAGTCTACATGATACAATGTACTGTATGTGACAAAGCCATGCATAACAACAAGACCTATAACATCAGAAGCTCATATTCATATACATCATCCAATGTAGTCTACGTTATACAATGTACTATATGTGACACAGCCACATAACAAGACCTATAACATCAGAGGCTTATAATTATGCACATCATCCAATCTAGTCTACATTTTACAATGTGCTATATGTGACACAGCCCCGCATAACAATAGGAGCTATAATATCAGAGGGTCATATTCACGTACATCATCCAATGTAGTCTACATTATACAATGTACTATATGTGACACAGCCACATAACAACAAGACCTGTAACATCAGAGGATCATATTCATGTACATCATCCAATGTAGCCTACATTATATAATGTACTATATGTGACACAGCCACATAACAACATGATCTGTAACATCAGAGGCTTTTATTCATGTACATCATCCAATGAAGAATACATAATACAATGTACTACATGTGACATAGCGACACATAACAACAAGAGCTATAACATCAGAAGCTCATATTAATGTACATCATCCAATGTAGACTACATAATACAATGTACTATATGTGACACATCCACGCATTAAAAAAAAAAAGTTATAAAATCAGAGGCTCATATTCATGTACATCATCCAATGTAGTCTACAGTGGATATAAAAAGCCTGTTAAAATGTCAGGTTTCTGTGCTTTAAAAAAATGAGGCAAAGGTAAATCATTTCAGAACTTTTCCCACCTTTAATGTGACCTATAAACGGTACAACTAAATTGAAAAACAAACTGAAATCTTTTAGGTAGAGGGAAGAAAAATATAAAAATAAAATAATATGGTTGCATAAGTCTGCACACCCTTAAACTAGTACTTTGTTGAAGCACCTTTTGATTTTATTACAGCACTCAGTCTTTTTGGGTATGAGTCTATCAGCATGGCACATTTTGACTTGGCAAGATTTGCCCACTCTTCTTTGCAAAAACACTCCAAATCTGTCAGATTGCGAAGGCATCTCCTGTGCACAGCCCTCTTCAGATCACCCCACAGATTTTCAATCGGATTGAGGTCTGGGTTCTGGCTGGGCCATTCCAAAATGTTAATCTTCTTCTGGTGAAGCCATTCCTTTGTTGATTTGGATGTATGCTTTGGGTCATTGTCATGCTGAAAGATGAAGTTCCTCTTGATGTTCAGCTTTCTAGCAGAAGCCTGAAGGTTTTGTGCCAATATTGACTGTTATTTGGAACTGTTCATAATTCCCTCTATCTTAACTAAGGCCCCAGTTCAGGCTGAAGAAAAACAGCCCCAAAGCATGATGCTGCCACCACCATGCGTCACTGTGGGTATGGTGTTCTTTTGGTGATGTGCAGTGTTGTTTTTGTGTCAAACATATCTTTTGGAATTATGGCCAAAAAGTTCAACCTTGGTCTCATCAGACCATAACACCTTTTCCCACATGCTTTTGGGAGACTTCAGATGTGTTTTTGCAAAATGTCGTCTTGCCACTCTACCCCATAGCCCAGACATATGAAGAATACGGGAGATTGTTGTCACATGTACCACACAGCCAGTACTTGCCAGATATTCCTGCAGCTCCTTTAATGTTGCTGTAGGCCTCTTGGTAGCCTCCCAGACCAGTTTTCTTCTTGTCTTTTCATCAATTTTGGAGGGAGCTCCAGTTCTTGGTAATGTCACTGTTGTGCCATATTTTCTCCACTTGATGATGACTGTCTTTACTGTGTTCCATGGTATATCTAATGCCTTGGAAATTCTTTTGAACCCTTCTCCTGACTGATACCTTTTAACAATCAGATCCCTCTGATGCTTTGGAAGCTCTCTGAGGACCATGGCTTTTGCTGTGGGATGCACCTAAGAACATTTCAGGAAAGACCAACTAGAGCAGCTGAACTTTATTTGGGGTTAATCAGAGGCACTTTAAATGATGGCAGGTGTATGCTGACTCATATTTAACACGTTTTGGAATGTGATTGCTTAATTCTGAACACAGCTACATCCCCAGTTATAAGAGGGTGTGCAGACTTATGCAACCACATTATTTTTCTTTTTTCTTTTTCTTCCCTCCACCTTAAAGATTTCAGTTTGTTTTTCAATTGAGTTGTACAGTTTATAGGTCACATTAAAGGTGGAAAAAGTTCTGAAATGATTTATCTTTGTCTCGTTTTTTTACAGCACAGAAATCTGTCATTTTAACAGGACTTTTTATATCCACTGTACATAATACAATGTACTATATATGACACAGCCACGCATAACAACAAGAGCTATAGCATCAAAGGCTCATATTCATGCACATCATCCATTTTAGTCTACATAATACAATGTACTATATGTGACACAGCCACGCAGGATCTATAACATCAGACGCGCACATTCATGTATATCATCCAATGTTGTCTACATTATGCAATGTACTATATGTTAAACAACCACGCATAATAACAAGAGCTATAACATAAGAGGGTCATATTCATGTAAATCTTTCAATGTAGTCTACATTATACAATGTACTATACTGTATGTGACACAGCCATGCTTAACAACAAAAGATATAACGTCAGAGGCTCTTATTCATGCATATCATCCAATGTAGTCAACATTATACAATGTACTTTATGTGACACAGCCACAAAACAACAAGAGCTATAGCATTAAAGGCTCATATTCATGCACATCATCCAATTTAGTCTACATAATACAATGTACTATATATGACACAGCCACATAACAACAAGAGCTATAACATCAGAGGATCATATGCATGTGCAGTATCCAATGTAGTCTACATTATACAATGTACTATATGTCACACAGCCACGCAGGAGCTATAACATCAGACGCGCACATTCATGTATATCATCCAATGTTGTCTACATTATGCAATGTACTATATGTGACACATCCACGCATAACAACAAGAGATATAAGATCAGAGGATCATATTCATGTACATTATCCAATGTAGTCTACAATATACAATGTATTATATGTGACACAGCCAAGCAAGTGCTATAACATCAGAGGCACACATTCATGTACATCATCCAAAGTAGTCTACATAATACAATGTGCTATATGTGACACAGCCACGCATAATAAAAAGAGCTAAAGCATCAGAGGCTCATATTCATGTACATCATCCAATGTAGTCTACATTATTATTATAATTTATTTATAACGCGCCGACATATTCCGTAGCGCTGTACATAAATTAGGTTCAGACAATGATAAATACAGATTAACATTTAGCAAAAGAAGGAGGGACACAGCCATGCATAAAAACAAGAGCTATAAATTAGCGGCTCATATTCATGTACATCATCCAATGTAGTCTACATTATTATTATTATGTTTATTTGTAACATGCCCACATATTCCATAGCGCTATACATAAGTTGTTACAGGCAAAGACAAGTTCAAGATTACCAAATGTCAAATGCGAACACAGTTGTACTATTTATTTACTATATATATATATATATATATATATATATATATATATATATATATATATATATATATGAGACGTTGCCACGGCGCTCATCTCCGGCTCATCTTGCTAAGCGAGGCTATTTCTAATATATTTAGACATTAATTCATTAATTATTAATGTACATTATTTTATTAAATTATTATTTCTAATCATTATGAACAACAAATATTCTTTTACAATGTGTTTACTTTATTAATATATTAATGCTTAGCTCTTTAGCATGCATTTAGTCATTCATTAATTGATTATTAATGCAGGACCATAAACAATATGTATATTTCACTATGCACTGATATATCCGTGTTGATGATGATTGCGTGATAGGGATGAATCCAAATATTACAAATGCTTTCCATGTTATTTGGCAGTTTCATCGTCTCTGCAGCTGACTCAACACAGAGAGCAACGTTTTCAGCCTTTGAACAGCATAAAGATCACCTTTACAGGTATATTAATTATGTACTTAGGGAACAAAAAATGTTTTTTTTTTTTTTTATGGATAACAGTTATTGATTAATTAACATATAATAATATTTTAATTAATTTACAATGAGTAATCATTAAAAAAAAATTATACTTAATTAGTTGCTGACAGAAAGGAAAGGTTCGACTTCCACAAAGACACACATTTTCAGATTACTTACAAAGGCCCTCATTCAATTGCGATTTTGCCAATTGAATACGGCTCTAAATAAGCACATAATATATTTTTTTTAAAGAAGTTTTTAGGTAGTAAAAACCATGCTTTTGGATAGATGCTTAATAACTAAAAACTTCTTTAAAAAATATATGTGATGTGCTTATTTAGACACCTATTCAATTGGCCAAATTGCAATTAAATGAGGGCCAAAGTATCCTGAGCAATCCAACATTTTCAAATTATACCAATTTAAAAAAAATATATCAGGTCTTGTAACAGTGCAATTTCATTTTGCTTCTATGGCTGCTACATTAGCAGAAAATGCCCCAGGACATGGTCCTTACTGTTTTAGAGTTCAAGGACAAATTTACCATTGCACTTCACATTTACACCCACAAGAAAGAAAGCAAAGGAAATTTGCACAGTTATATGTCTTGGATACAATGGAAGCTGTTGAACAAAGGATGACACTTCCGGAAAATAAACAGTGTTTGTGCATAGTCTTTGAACAGCTGGATAAAATTGTGGCCAACAACACATACAGTAAAGCATACAAACAATTAGCACAGGGTGAAAAAGAACAACAGCAACATACTCAAATACATCAATTGCCAATGCCAAGAGTAAATATGGGTTTAAAAAGAGATTGCAACCCTGATCAAAGACGGTATAATTTACCAACAATAAATGAGGTTGCCATGGTCTTTAAAAATGAAGATGGTGAACCACCTTTTCAGCAGGATAGAATATATCCACGCAATGAAGAACAACCTTTTATAAACATAAATATATTAAGTTGTAATTTGGATCCAATTACATATCCCATTTTATTTCCAAATGGTGAACCTGGATAGGAACCAAAATTACAATTGCAAAGTTATCCCAATAGTAAAGTTCGTGTTAGATGCAATATTTCTATGCTAGAATATAAAGTGACACAAACTGCTATTCAGGATTATTTTAATCCTATTCTATATGGGGGCAAAATCACTCAACAATGGATTATTGATTCCTATCTACAAGTCGAAGCAAATAATCAAAATTTTATAAAATGTCAACAAAATAAGCTTCGAGTAGAACAATATTGTGGATTGATGGATTATGTCGCTGAATTGGCTACCAACAGAGACATTCCAGCTGGAAGAGCAATCATTTTGCCGTCCACTTTCCAAGGATCTCCTCGCAATATGCAAGAAAGATATAATGATGCCATGGCTATTGTCACAAAATTTGGAAAACCAGATTTATTCATTATATTCACATGTAATCCACAATGGCCAGAGATCAAGAAAATTTTGAATCTTGGACAAACAACTTCTGACTGACCAGATTTAGTGGCAACAGTATTCAAAATAAAACTCAATACATTAGTATATAATATAACTAAAGCACAGTTATTTGGAAAATGTGTGGCTTTTGTTTATACCATTGAATTTCAAAAAAGAGGCCTGCCATATGCTCATATACTTTTAATCCTGCAGGAAAAAGCTAAGTTGAATACTGCATAGAGAGAGAATTCAGTAATTACTGCTGAACTGCCACATCCAGAAAAATATTAAAAACTTTTTGAGATTGTAACTCATAAAATGATTCATGGTCCATGTGGAGATATCAATCCAAATTCACCATGTATGGAAAATAAAAAATGTACAAATCAATTTCCAAAACAATTTCAAATGCAAACTTATGCGAATTGTGATGGATACCCTTTGTATAAAAAAAGAGAAGGACAAACAGCTGTTATCCGTGGACATAAGGTTGATAATAGATATGTTGTTCCAAACAATCCACATTTGCTCATGAAGTACAATGCACACATACATGTGGGAGCTTGCACTTCTATTAAATCCATCAAATATGTCTATAAATATATATATATATATATATATATATATATATATATATATATATATATATATATATATATATATATACAAAGTATATGATGCAGCAACTGTTGTTGAGCACGGTGCACCAAACGAATAGGAAAATCCAATTTTACATGACGAACGTTCTAATTAATTAGATGCTTGCTATGTCAGTGCTCCAGAATCAATGTGGCGGCTTCTGAAATTTAAGATGCATGATCGGTCACATGCTGTGTATATTTATTTAGCTGTACATTTGCCACAAAGTCAGTATGATTGCTTTACTGCAGGCAATGAAAGAACTGTCTTAGCCCAAAGTGAACATCGAGAAATATATATATATATTGATCCAGGGAGTAATCAAATCACCAGTTAATGGAGTCAGGAAGGAATTATTTTTTTGCCCCACTTTCAAAAAAAATTTTTTTAAACATTGAAATGTATAATTAAATAGACAGGATTCATCCAGGGAGTAATCTGATCGCCATTTACTGGGGTGAGGAAGGAATAATTTTTTTCCCCTTTTGAGACAATTTGCTAAGTTGCAAAGTTTTTTTTTTTTACTGTTTGCCTTCCTCTGGATTCTATACCTATGGGCTTTACTAGGAGTTTACATACAAGTTGCATGTTAAGAAGCTTCTGTAATGGTTTAAAAAACTAATTTATACAAAGTTCAGCAATTTCATGTTAGTATTGTTAAAAATAATTCATTCACCACTGTTTACAATATAAGTTATTCATACAAATGTCATGTATGGTTATATTATTACTGCATACATGACAATTAAAAAGTGTAATATGGTTTAACAGTTCATTGTTAAAAAATTTTTTTTAAATAGTATAACATTTTTGTACTTCTTTGTAGATAACAAAAAGGTTAAGAGTCTCAGAGAATCACATTGTGACACAAACGGCATTCCCAGCTTTAAAATGTGTGTATATATATATATATATATATATATATATATATATATATATATATACTAGCAACGTGCCCGTCAAAAAATGACCATCAATAAAATTTGAATTATATTGGGTGGGACAGGAGTATTGAGAATTAAAACAAAGAAATTAAAAACAAGTTTTTGAGGGGCACTGCAATAATAGGACCCACCAGAGCAGGGCCCCAGTGCATTGAATCATCCGCCCCCCCAGATTTTTGGGGCTCCTACGGCCATGGTCACTGCACATCAAGGGGCCAGGGTGGGGACCTTGGACAATACTGACATTCCTAATGACCATGTCACTGGCCATCAGGGCATGGAGGGGGCACCTGGAAACTTCTGACAGTCCAAATGAGTATGACCACTGGCACCAGCACCAATCCTGGCCCATCCCTCTAAGGGGAGCTCACTGACCACTAGCCCCCGACACCAGTCACCTCCCAGCCCATCCCTCTAAGAAGAGCACTGACCACTAGCTCACAGAACCAATTACCTCCTGGCACATCCCACCAAGAAGAGCTCACTAAATGCTGGCTCCAGCACCAATCACAACCTGGCCCATCCCTCTAAGGGGAGCTCACTGACCACTAGCTCCCAGCACCAATAACCTCCTGACCCATACCTCTAAGGAGAGCTCACTGACCACTAGCTCCCAACACCAATCACCACCTGACCCATCCCTCTAAGAAGAGCTCACTGACCACTAGCTCCCAGCACCAATCACCACCTGACCCATCCCTCTAAGAAGAGCTCATTTATAAAAAGCTCCCAGCACCAACCACCTCCTGGCCCATTACTTTAAGAAGAGCTCACTGACCCCTGGCTCTCAGCACCAATCACCTCCTGATCCATTCCTCCAAGGAGAGCTCATTGACCCCTGGCTCCCATCACCAACCATTTCCTGGCCCATCCCTCTAAGGAGAGCTCACTGACCCCTGTCTCCCATCATGAACCATTTCCTGGCCCCTTCCTCCAAGAAGAGCTCACTGACCCCTGGCTCCCATCACCAACCATTTCCTGGCCCATCCCTCTAAGGAGAGCTCACTGACCCCTGGCTCCCATCACTCACCATTTCCTGGGCCATCCCTCTAAGGAGAGCTCACTGACCCCTGGCTCTCAGCACCAATCATTTCCTGGCCCACTCCTATAATGAGAGCTTACTGACCCCTGGCTCTCAGCACCAAACATTTTCTGGCCCATTCCTCTAAGGAGAGCTCACTGACCACTAGCTCCCAGCACCAATCACCACCTGGCCCATTACTTTATGAAGAGCTCACTGACCCCTGGCTCTCAGCACCAATCACCTCCTGCTCCATTCCTCCAAGGAGAGCTCATTGACCCCTGGCTCCCATCACCAACCATTTCCTGGCCCATCCCTCTAAGGAGAGCTCACTGACCCCTGGCTCTCAGCACCAAACATTTCCTGGCCCACTCCTCTAATGAGAGCTTACTGACCCCTGGCTCTCAGCACCAACCATTCCCTGGCCCATCCCTCTAAGGAGAGTTCACTGACCCCTGGCTATCAGAACCAATCATTTCCTGGCCCATTCCTCTAAGGAGAGCTCACTGACCCCTGGCTCTCAGCACCAACCATTCCCTGGCCCATTCCACTAAGGAGAGCAGACTGACCCCTGGCTCTCAGCACCAAACATTTCCTGGCCCACTCCTCTAATGAGGGCTTACTGACCCCTGGCTCTCAGCACCAACCATTCCCTGGCCCATCCCTCTAAGGAGAGGTCACTGACCCCTGCTTCTCAGCACCAACCATTCCCTGGCCCATTCCACTAAGGAGAGCTCACTGACCCCTGGCTCTCAGCACATCCCTCTAAAAAGAGATCACTCACTTAAACGTAGTAATATAAGCATGCCTGAGATAAACAAAAGTCCATCCCTGGGGGTTATCTTTTAGGAAACAGTAGATGGGTCTTTTTGGTTCCCGTCTGCTGTGAAGTCTGTGATTCTATGTTTAACCCCCTGTGTAGCGAGTGACTGTATCTCACAGATGTGATGGAGTGAATGTTATCAGTGGTCAGATGGATAGTAATGTCCACTTGTCCTGTCTGTCCATCTAGGGGTCACATTAACCCCTTGCGCCTGTGACCTCATTTACTGCTCATTCCAGATCTGGCTGCATTCTGGGAATGAGCACTAGAGGGAGCACAAAGACCAGAAAATCCCAAATCAGTGATCCCCCAAAAAGAGGCATACAGGGAATGTATGTGTTGGGGTGGGAGGCAGTATAGTACAGGGGGACAGTATAGGATAAAGAGAGGCAGTATAGTACAGGGGGACAGTCAAGGATAAAGAGAGGCAGTATAGTACAGGGGGACAGTATAGGATAAAGAGAGGCAGTATAGTACAGGGGGCGGTAGAGCATAGAGAGAGGCAGTATAGTACAGGAGGACAGTATAGGATAAAGAGAGGCAGTATAGTACAGGGGGGGCAGTATAGCATAGAGAGAAGCAGTATAGTACAGGGGGACAGTATAGGATAAAGAGAGGCAGTATGGTACAGGAGGCAGTATAGGATAGAGAGAGGCAGTATAGGATAGGAGGACAGTATAGGATAGAGAGAGGCAGTATAGTACAGGGGGGCAGTATAGGATAAAGAGAGGCAGTATAGTACAGGAGGACAGTATAGGATAGAGAGTGGCAGTATAGTACAGGGGGACAGTATAGGATAGAGAGAGGCAGTATAGTACAGGGGGCAGTATAGGATAGAGAGAGGCAGTATAGTACAGGAGGCAGTATAGGATAGAGAGAGGCAGTATAGGATAGGATGACAGTATAGGATAGAGAGAGGCAGTATAGTACAGGGGGGCAGTATAGGATAAAGAGAGGCAGTATAGTACAGGGGGACAGTATAGGATAGAGAGAGGCAGTATAGTACAGGGGGACAGTATAGGATAGAGAGAGGCAGTATAGTACAGGGGGCAGTATAGGATAGAGAGAGGCAGTATAGTACAGGGGGACAGTATAGGATAGAGAGAGGCAGAATAGTACAGGAGGACAGTATAGGATAGAGAGAGGCAGTATAGTACATGGGGACAGTATAGGATAGAGAGAGGCAGTATAGTACATGGGGACAGTATAGGACAGAGAGAGGCAGTATAATACAGGAGGCAGTATAGTACAGGGGGACAGTATAGGATAGAGAGAAAGGCAGTATAGTACAGGAGGCAGTATAGGATAGAGAGAGGCAGTATAGTACAGGGGGCAGTATAGGATAGAGAGAGGCAGTATAGTACAGGGGGACAGTATAGGATAGAGAGAGGCAGTGTAGTACAGGGGGCAGTATAGGATAGAGAGAGGCAGTATAGTACAGGGGGACAGTATAGGATAGAGAGAGGCAGTATAGTACAGGGGGGCAGTATAGGATAGAGAGAGGCAGTATAGTACAGGGGGCAGTATAGGATAGAGAGAGGCAGTATAGTACAGGGGGACAGTATAGGATAGAGAGAGGCAGTATAGTACAGGGGGACAGTATAGGATAGAGGCAGTATAGTACAGGGGGACAGTATAGGATAGAGGCAGTATAGTACAGGGGGACAGTATAGGATAGAGAGAGAGGCAGTATAGTACAGGGGGACAGTATAGGATAGAGGCAGTATAGTACAGGGGGACAGTATAGGATAGAGAGAGAGGCAGTATAGTACAGGGGGACAGTATAGGATAGAGAGAGGCAGTATAATACAGGAGGCAGTATAGGATAGAGAGAGGCAGTATAGGATAGAGAGAGGCAGTATAGTACAGGGGGACAGTATAGGATAGAGAGAGGCAGTATAATACAGGAGGCAGTATAGGATAGAGAGAGGCAGTATAGTACAGGGGGACAGTATAGGATAGAGAGAGGCAGTATAGTACAGGGGGACAGTATAGGATAGAGAGAGGCAGTATAATACAGGGGGCAGTATAGGATAGAGAGAGGCAGTATAATACAGGAGGCAGTATAGGATAGAGAGAGGCAGTATAGTATAGGATAGAGAGCGGCAGTATAGTACAGGGGGACAGTATAGGATAGAGAGAGGCAGTATAGTAAAGGGGGCAGTATAGGATAGAGAGAGGCAGTATAGTACAGGGGGCAGTATAGGATAGAGAGAGGCAGTATAGTACAGGGGGACAGTATAGGATAGAGAGAGGCAGTGTAGTACAGGGGGCAGTATAGGATAGAGAGAGGCAGTATAGTACAGGGGGACAGTATAGGATAGAGAGAGGCAGTATAGTACAGGGGGGCAGTATAGGATAGAGAGAGGCAGTATAGTACAGGGGGCAGTATAGGATAGAGAGAGGCAGTATAGTACAGGGGGACAGTATAGGATAGAGAGAGGCAGTATAGTACAGGGGGACAGTATAGGATAGAGGCAGTATAGTACAGGGGGACAGTATAGGATAGAGGCAGTATAGTACAGGGGGACAGTATAGGATAGAGAGAGAGGCAGTATAGTACAGGGGGACAGTATAGGATAGAGGCAGTATAGTACAGGGGGACAGTATAGGATAGAGAGAGGCAGTATAATACAGGAGGCAGTATAGGATAGAGAGAGGCAGTATAGGATAGAGAGAGGCAGTATAGTACAGGGGGACAGTATAGGATAGAGAGAGGCAGTATAATACAGGAGGCAGTATAGGATAGAGAGAGGCAGTATAGTACAGGGGGACAGTATAGGATAGAGAGAGGCAGTATAGTACAGGGGGACAGTATAGGATAGAGAGAGGCAGTATAATACAGGGGGCAGTATAGGATAGAGAGAGGCAGTATAATACAGGAGGCAGTATAGGATAGAGAGAGGCAGTATAGTACAGGAAGACAGTATAGGATAGAGAGAGGCAGTATAGTACAGGGGGACAGTATTGGATAGAGAGAGGCAGTATAGTACAGGGGGACAGTATAGGATAGAGAGAGGCAGTATAGTACAGGGAGGCAGTATAGGATAGAGAGAGGCAGTATAGTACAGGAGGCAGTATAGGATAGAGAGAGGCAGTATAGTACAGGGGGGCAGTATAGGCTAGAGAAAGGCAGTATAATACATGGGGACAGTATAGGATAGAGAGAGGCAGTATAGTACATGGGGACAGTATAGGATAGAGAGAGGCAGTATAGTACAGGAGGCAGTATAGGATAGAGAGAGGCAGTATAATACAGGAGGCAGTATAGGATAGAGAGAGGCAGTATAGTACAGGGGGACAGTATAGGATAGAGAGAGGCAGTATAATACAGGAGGCAGTATAGGATAGAGAGAGGCAGTATAGGATAGAGAGAGGCAGTATAGTACAGGGGGACAGTATAGGATAGAGAGAGGCAGTATAATACAGGGGGCAGTATAGGATAGAGAGAGGCAGTATAATACAGGAGGCAGTATAGGATAGAGAGAGGCAGTATAGTATAGGATAGAGAGCGGCAGTATAATACAGGGGGACAGTATAGGATAGAGAGAGGCAGTATAGTAAAGGGGGCAGTATAGGATAGAGAGAGGCAGTATAGTACAGGGGGCAGTATAGGATAGAGAGAGGCAGTATAGTACAGGGGGACAGTATAGGATAGAGAGAGGCAGTATAGTACAGGGGGACAGTATAGGATAGAGAGAGGCAGTATAGTACAGGGGGGCAGTATAGGATAGAGAGAGGCAGTATAGTACAGGGGGACAGTATAGGATAGAGAGAGGCAGTATAGTACAGGGGGGCAGTATAGGATAGAGAGAGGCAGTATAGTACAGGGGGCAGTATAGGATAGAGAGAGGCAGTATAGTACAGGGGGACAGTATAGGATAGAGAGAGGCAGTATAGTACAGGGGGACAGTATAGGATAGAGGCAGTATAGTACAGGGGGACAGTATAGGATAGAGGCAGTATAGTACAGGGGGACAGTATAGGATAGAGAGAGAGGCAGTATAGTACAGGGGGACAGTATAGGATAGAGGCAGTATAGTACAGGGGGACAGTATAGGATAGAGAGAGAGGCAGTATAGTACAGGGGGACAGTATAGGATAGAGAGAGGCAGTATAATACAGGAGGCAGTATAGGATAGAGAGAGGCAGTATAGGATAGAGAGAGGCAGTATAGTACAGGGGGACAGTATAGGATAGAGAGAGGCAGTATAATACAGGAGGCAGTATAGGATAGAGAGAGGCAGTATAGTACAGGGGGACAGTATAGGATAGAGAGAGGCAGTATAGTACAGGGGGACAGTATAGGATAGAGAGAGGCAGTATAATACAGGGGGCAGTATAGGATAGAGAGAGGCAGTATAATACAGGAGGCAGTATAGGATAGAGAGAGGCAGTATAGTACAGGAAGACAGTATAGGATAGAGAGAGGCAGTATAGTACAGGGGGACAGTATTGGATAGAGAGAGGCAGTATAGTACAGGGGGACAGTATAGGATAGAGAGAGGCAGTATAGTACAGGGAGGCAGTATAGGATAGAGAGAGGCAGTATAGTACAGGAGGCAGTATAGGATAGAGAGAGGCAGTATAGTACAGGGGGGCAGTATAGGCTAGAGAAAGGCAGTATAATACATGGGGACAGTATAGGATAGAGAGAGGCAGTATAGTACATGGGGACAGTATAGGATAGAGAGAGGCAGTATAGTACAGGAGGCAGTATAGGATAGAGAGAGGCAGTATAATACAGGAGGCAGTATAGGATAGAGAGAGGCAGTATAGTACAGGGGGACAGTATAGGATAGAGAGAGGCAGTATAATACAGGAGGCAGTATAGGATAGAGAGAGGCAGTATAGTATAGAGAGAGGCAGTATAGTACAGGGGGACAGTATAGGATAGAGAGAGGCAGTATAGTACAGGGGGACAGTATAGGATAGAGAGAGGCAGTATAGTACAGGGGGACAGTATAGGATAGAGAGAGGCAGTATAGTACAGGGGGACAGTATAGGATAGAGAGAGGCAGTATAGTACAGGGGGACAGTATAGGATAGAGAGATGCAGTATAGTACAGGAGGCAGTATAGGATAGAGAGAGGCAGTATAGTACAGGGGGACAGTATAGGATAGAGAGAGGCAGTATAGTACAGGGGGGCAGTATAGGATAGAGAGAGGCAGTATAGTACAGGGGGACAGTATAGGATAGAGAGAGGCAGTATAGTACAGGGGGACAGTATAGGATAGAGAGAGGCAGTATAGTACAGGAGGCAGTATAGGATAGAAAGAGGCAGTATAATACAGGAGGCAGTATAGGATAGAGAGAGGCAGTATAGTACAGGGGGGCAGTATAGGATAGAGAAAGGCAGTATAATACAGGAGGCAGTATAGGATAGAGAGAGGCAGTATAGTACAGGGGGACAGTATAGGATAGAGAGAGGCAGTATAATACAGGAGGCAGTATAGGATAGAGAGAGGCAGTATAGGATAGAGAGAGGCAGTATAGTACAGGGGGACAGTATAGGATAGAGAGAGGCAGTATAGTACAGGGGGACAGTATAGGATAGAGAGAGGCAGTATAGTACAGGGGGACAGTATAGGATAGAGAGAGGCAGTATAGTACAGGGGGACAGTATAGGATAGAGAGAGGCAGTATAGTACAGGGGGACAGTATAGGATAGAGAGATGCAGTATAGTACAGGAGGCAGTATAGGATAGAGAGAGGCAGTATAGTACAGGGGGACAGTATAGGATACAGAGAGGCAGTATAGTACAGGGGGGCAGTATAGGATAGAGAGAGGCAGTATAGTACAGGGGGACAGTATAGGATAGAGAGAGGCAGTATAGTACAGGGGACAGTATAGGATAGAGAGAGGCAGTATAGTACAGGGGGGCAGTATAGGATAGAGAGAGGCAGTATAGTACAGGGGGACAGTATAGGATAGAGAGAGGCAGTATAGTACAGGGGGACAGTATAGGATAGAGAGAGGCAGTATAGTACAGGGGGACAGTATAGGATAGAGAGAGGCAGTATAGTACAGGGGGGCAGTATAGGATAGAGAGAGGCACTATAATACAGGAGGCAGTATAGTACATGGGGACAGTATAGGATAGAGAGAGGCAGTATAGTACAGGGGGGCAGTATAGGATAGAGAGAGGCAGTATAGTACAGGGGGACAGTATAGGATAGAGAGAGGCAGTATAGTACAGGGGGACAGTATAGGATAGAGAGAGGCAGTATAGTACAGGGGACAGTATAGGATAGAGAGAGGCAGTATAGTTCAGGGGGGCAGTATAGGATAGAGAGAGGCACTATAGTACAGGGGGACAGTATAGGATAGAGAGAGGCAGTATAGTACAGGGGGCAGTATAGGATAGAGAGAGGCAGTATAATACAGGAGGCAGTATAGGATAGAGAGAGGCAGTATAGTACAGGGGGACAGTATAGGATAGAGAGATGCAGTATAGTACAGGGGGCAGTATAGGATAGAGAGAGGCAGTATAGTACAGGGGGACAGTATAGGATAGAGAGGGGCAGTATAGTACAGGGGGACAGTATAGGATAGAGAGAGGCAGTATAGTACAGGGGACAGTATAGGATAGAGAGAGGCAGTATAGTACAGGGGGACAGTATAGGATAGAGAGAGGCAGTATAGTACAGGGGGACAGTATAGGATAGAGAGAGGCAGTATAGTACAGGGGGCAGTATAGGATAGAGAGAGGCAGTATAATACAGGAGGCAGTATAGTACAGGGGGACAGTATAGGATAGAGAGAGGCAGTATAGTACAGGGGGACAGTATAGGATAGAGAGAGAGGCAGTATAGTACAGGAGGCAGTATAGGATAGAGAGAGGCAGTATAATACAGGAGGCAGTATAGTACAGGGGGACAGTATAGGATAGAGAGAGGCAGTATAGTACAGGGGGGCAGTATAGGATAGAGAGAGGCAGTATAATACAGGAGGCAGTATAGGATAGAGAGAGGCAGTATAATACAGGAGGCAGTATAGTACATGGGGACAGTATAGGATAGAGAGAGGCAGTATAGTACAGGGGGGCAGTATAGGATAGAGAGAGGCAGTATAATACAGGAGGCAGTATAGGATAGAGAGAGGCAGCATAGTACAGGGGGACAGTATAGTACATGGGGACAGTATAGGATAGAGAGAGGCAGTATAGTACAGGGGGACAGTATAGGATAGAGAGAGGCAGTATAGTACAGGGGGACAGTATAGGATAGAGAGAGGCAGTATAGTACAGGGGGACAGTATATGATAGAGAGAGGCAGTATAGTACATGGGGACAGTATAGGATAGAGAGAGGCAGTATAGTACAGGGGGACAGTATAGGATAGAGAGAGGCAGTATAGTACAGGAGGCAGTATAGGATAGAGAGAGGCAGCATAGTACAGGGGGGCAGTATAGGATAGAGAGAGGCAGTATAGTACAGGAGGCAGTATAGGATAGAGAGAGGCAGTATAGTACAGGGGGACAGTATAGGATAGAGAGAGGCAGTATAGTACATGGGGACAGTATAGGATAGAGAGAGGCAGTATAGTACAGGGGGACAGTATAGGATAGAGAGAGGCAGTATAGTACAGGGGGCAGTATAGGATAGAGAGAGGCAGTATAGTACAGGAGGACAGTATAGGATAGAGAGAGGCAGTATAGTACAGGAGGCAGTATAGGATAGAAAGAGGCAGTATAGTACAGGGGGACAGTATAGGATAGAGAGAGGCAGTATAGTACATGGGGACAGTATAGGATAGAGAGAGGCAGTATAGTACAGGGGGACAGTATAGGATAGAGAGAGGCAGTATAGTACAGGAGGCAGTATAGGATAGAGATAGGCAGTATAGTACAGGGGGACAGTATAGGATAGAGAGAGGCAGTATAGTACATGGGGACAATATAGGATAGAGAGAGGCAGTATAGTACAGGGGGACAGTATAGGATAGAGAGAGGCAGTACAGTACAGGGGGAGAGTATACGATAGAGAGAGGCAGTACAGTACAGGGGGACAGTATAGGATAGAGAGAGGCAGTATAATACAGGAGGCAGTATAGTACAGGGGGACAGTATAGGATAGAGAGAGGCAGTATAGTACAGGGGGACAGTATAGGATAGAGAGAGGCAGTATAGTACAGGAGGCAGTATAGGATAGAGAGAGGCAGTATAATACAGGAGGCAGTATAGTACATGGGAACAGTATAGGATAGAGAGAGGCAGTATAGTACAGGGGGACAGTATAGGATAGATAGAGGCAGTATAGTACATGTGGACAGGATAGGCTAGAGAGAAGCAGTATAGTACAGGAGACAGTATAGGATAGAGAGAGGCAGTACAGTACAGGGGCAGAGTATAGGATAGAGAGAGGCAGTATAGTACAGGGGGACAGTATAGGATAGAGAGAGGCAGTATAGTACAGGGGGACAGTATAGGATAGAGAGAGGCAGTATAGTACATGGGGACAGTATAGGATAGAGATATTCAGTATAGTTCAGGGGGGCAGTATAGGATAGAGAGAGGCAGTATAATACAGGAGGCAGTATAGGATAGAGAGAGGCAGTATAGTACAGGGGGACAGTATAGGATAGAGAGAGGCAGTATAGTACAGGGGGACAGTATAGGGTAGAGAGAGAGGCAGTATAGTACAGGAGGCAGTATAGGATAGAGAGAGGCAGTATAGTACAGGGGGACAGTATAGGATAGAGAGAGGCAGTATAGTACAGGGGGACAGTATAGGATAGAGAGAGGCAGTATAGTACAGGAGGCAGTATAGGATAGAGAGAGGCAGTATAGTACAGGGGGACAGTATAGGATAGAGAGAGGCAGTATAGTACAGGAGGCAGTATAGGATAGAGAGAGGCAGTATAGTACAGGGGGACAGTATAGGATAGAGAGAGGCAGTATAGTACAGGGGGACAGTATAGGATAGAGAGAGGCAGTATAGTACAGGAGGACAGTATAGACTAGAGAGAGGCAGTATAATACAGGGGGCAGTATAGGATAGAGAGAGGCAGTATAGTAAAGGAGGCAGTATAGGATAGAGAGAGGCAGTATAGTACAGGGGGACAGTATAGGATAGAGAGAGGCAGTATAGTACATGGGGACAGTATAGGATAGAGATATTCAGTATAGTTCAGGGGGGCAGTATAGGATAGAGAGAGGCAGTATAGTACAGGGGGACAGTATAGGATAGAGAGAGGCAGTATAGTACAGGAGGACAGTATAGACTAGAGAGAGGCAGTATAGTACAGGGGGCAGTATAGGATAGAGAGAGGCAGTATAGTAAAGGAGGCAGTATAGGATAGAGAGAGGCAGTATAGTACAGGGGGACAGTATAGGATAGAGAGAGGCAGTATAGTACAGGGGGGCAGTATAGGATAGAGAGAGGCAGTATAGTACAGGGGGGCAGAATAGGATAGAGAGAGGCAGTATAGTACAGGGGGCAGTATAGGATAGAGAGAGGCAGTATAGTACAGGGGGCAGTATAGGATAGAGAGAGGCAGTATAGTACAGGAGGGGCAGTATAGGATAGAGAGAGGCAGTATAGTACAGGGGGGCAGTATAAGATAGAGAGAGGCAGTATAGTACAGGTGGACAGTATAGGATAAAGAGAGGCAGTATAGTAAGGGAGGCAGTTGTAGCGGAACCCATCACTGTTTTACCCTGTTTTATGATTATTCTTGGTTAAAATATGATCCTACAATATGTATGCTGGTTGATGCTCTGCAGAATATTAGGCAGACTTTTGCAGACCTAGGCTAATAGATAATCCTATTACAGAGATTCAAGAGATAAGAAAGTTGTAAAGGATCCTTGCATTTTTCAAAGTGTTTTAATTCTCTGATAAGAACAAAGAGGTGTAATTGAATCAATGTCTGATTGTATCAAAGTTGCCAGGGAGGTGTGACCCACCTATTGTTCTCTTTATGGGTATTGTGCAGCCAAATATGGGGGATGTGGATTGCCTGTGGGAAGAGATGTATAAATATTTCTGCAATAACAAAATAAAGTCAGTATTCATTTGACTCCCGAATTGTGTGTCGTCCAATATGGGAGGTCGGGGATGGTGAAACTGTAGTGCCTCGTGGGTATTTTATCGTATACCAGCGGAGATTTTGGACTGCGTGTTCCAGCTCCGTTACATTTGTTGGCAAGTGGCGGGATTGTTCCCATGGTCAGAAGGACAGCTACAGGAGACACCATTCCGTGGAGTACAAATTGAGGGCAACGCTAGTATCCGTACAGCGCCCCTGGCTACAGCAGGATGGAACCGGCTAGTTTTCAGACAGCGTTCCATCATGAGGAGGAGGAGGCGGCCGCGGACTACAGGGATGCAGACAGAAAGGAACTCATGGTTACAGTACCTCGTATTACCCCACAGAATGAGTTTGGAAGAGAACTCCAAAGCAGACTGGCCTTTTTCCCAGGTACGCTTCCCATAAAAACCTTGGAATGGTTAATGACAGATGTCCACAAATGCATAATGGAAAAGATGCGGGCACGGGAGCGGTCCATCTTGGGAGCTGCTAACCCACCTCCCACCATTAACCCCGCCCCAGCACTGCGTCCGGGTGGTGGGAACTACCAAACCCCTCCACAGTACATCAGGTGCCACACGTGTAACCAGCAGGGCCACATGCAGAGAGACTGTCCCAGAAACAGAAACCGATCCACGTGGAATACTCCAACTAATTCCACCCCCCAGCGGCAGTGTGAACCCCAGGGGGCAGAAGGTGTCGTCCTTTTCCCCCAGCGGCAGTGTGAACCCCAGGGGGCAGAAGGTGTCGTCCTTTCCCCCCAGCGGCAGTGTGAACCCCAGGGGGCAGAAGGTGTCGTCCTTTCCCCCCAGCGGCAGTGTGAACCCCAGGGGGCAGAAGGTGTCGTCCTTCCCCCCCAGCGGCAGTGTGAACCTCAGGGGGCAGAAGGTGTCGTCCTTTCCCCCCAGCGGCAGTGTGAACCCCAGGGGGCAGAAGGTGTCGTCCTTCCCCCCCAGCGGCAGTGTGAACCCCAGGGGGCAGAAGGTGTCGTCCTTTCCCCCCAGCGGCAGTGTGTACCCCAGGGAGCAGAAGGTGTCGACCTTCCTCCACAGCGGCAGTGGGTACCCCAGGGGGCCAAAGGTGTCATCCTTCCCCCCCAGCGACAGTTTACCCTAACCAGGGGAGACACCAATCTCCCAGACGGCGCAGATGGGACCGTGGTCTCTGTGCCCACAGCTTGTCCAGATCCCCAACTACCGTCACTGGGACAACCGGAGGAGGGGGTAAGTAAAAACTCCCCTCCCCAGCTAACTTCTAATGTGGCCCCAGGGTTAACAGAGGAAATGTTAACCCCCACTGACCCCCACGTTTCCCTGGCTACTGAGCCGGAATATGTCCCAAGTACCCCAGCAGAAGAGCTGACAGCGGGGCAGAGTGCAGTCGGCCTCTGCCCTCCCTTTGTCCCTGGTACAGAGCAGGAGGTCCTGCAGGTTATACCAGCAGAAGAGCTGGCATCAGGGCAGAGTGCCGCGGGCCTCTGCCCCTCAAGTCCCCTCAGCGTGTTGCACCATCACCCCAGCGAAATATCCAGGTGCCTGGTTAGACTTCCCCCCAAAGGGGAGATGTGTGACGAAGTGCCCTTCGCCACTTTGGCTTGGAGAGGACTGTTTGCCAGCCTCCTGCCCTGCGACTATGGCCCTGGTACATATTGCCCTTTGGAACCAGTGTTCGGCCATACCAGAGTGTAAGTCACTCATTCTGGCCCTTTACATACAGGGGGGTCATTCTGTACTTGCCCTGTGGGAGCGGTGATACCCCAGATAGCTATGCCATGGAGCCCATTCATATGATGAAAAACTATGGGAAAGACTTTAGCTACATGGCAATTGAACTGTGTGAAGAGGATCTGAGCGCTATTCGGTGGTTTTGTGCGCTCAGATCCCAGCTATCTGGGGATATGGGAAATGTGAGTAAATGTGAATTGCAGTAATGCTAATGGGTTGTCAAACTAGAGAATTGACCAACAAATACTTTTGTCCGGACATCCCCAGGCCGATCCGTTGGGATCAGACCGTGTATGCCGGCTTATGGTCACGGGGGAGGTGTGTAGCGGAACCCATCACTGTTTTACCCTGTTTTATGATTATTCTTGGTTAAAATATGATCCTACAATATGTATGCTGGTTGATGCTCTGCAGAATATTAGGCAGACTTTTGCAGACCTAGGCTAATAGATAATCCTATTACAGAGATTCAAGAGATAAGAAAGTTGTAAAGGATCCTTGCATTTTTCAAAGTGTTTTAATTCTCTGATAAGAACAAAGAGGTGTAATTGAATCAATGTCTGATTGTATCAAAGTTGCCAGGGAGGTGTGACCCACCTATTGTTCTCTTTATGGGTATTGTGCAGCCAAATATGGGGGATGTGGATTGCCTGTGGGAAGAGATGTATAAATATTTCTGCAATAACAAAATAAAGTCAGTATTCATTTGACTCCCGAATTGTGTGTCGTCCAATATGGGAGGTCGGGGATGGTGAAACTGTAGTGCCTCGTGGGTATTTTATCGTATACCAGCGGAGATTTTGGACTGCGTGTTCCAGCTCCGTTACAGCAGTATAGTACATGGGGACAGTATAGGATAGAGAGAGGCAGTATAGTACAGGGGGACAGTATAGAATAGAGAGAGGCAGTATAGTACAGGGGAAAAGTATAGGATAGAGAGAGGCAGTATAGTACAGGGGGCAGTATAGGATAGAGAGAGGCAGTATAGGATCGAGAGAGGCAGTATAGTACAGGGGGACAGTATAGGATAGAGAGAGGCAGTATAGTACAGGGGGACAGTATAGGATAGAGAGAGGCAGTATAGTACAGGGGGCAGTATAGGATAGAGAGAGGCAGTATAGTACAGGGGGACAATATAGGATAGAGAGAGGCAGTATAGTACAGGGGGCAGTATAGGATAGAGAGAGGCAGTATAGTACATGGGGGCAGTATAGGATAGAGAGAAGCAGTATAGTACAGGGGGGCAGTATAGGATAGAGAGAGGCAGTATAGTACAGGGGGCAGTATAGGATAGAGAGAGGCAGTATAGTACAGGGGACAGTATAGGATAGAGAGAGGCAGTATAGTATAGGGGGCAGTATAGGATAGAGAGAGGCAGTATAGTACAGGGGCAGTATAGGATAGAGAGAGGCAGTATAGTACAGGGGGCAGTATAGGATAGAGAGAGGCAGTATAGTACAGGGGGCAGTATTGGATAGAGAGAGGCAGTATAGTACAGGGGGCGGTATAGGATAGAGAGAGGCAGTATAGTACAGGGGGACAGTATAGGATAGAGAGAGGCAGTATAGTACAGGGAGAAGTATAGGATAGAGAGAGGCAGTATAGTACAGGGGGCAGTATAGGATAGAGAGAGGCAGTATAGTACAGGAGGCAGAATAGGATAAAGAGAGGTAGTATAGTACAGGGGGCAGTATAGGATAGAGAGAGGCAGTATAGTACAGGGGGCAGTATAGGATAGAGAGAGGCAGTATAGTACAGGGGGACAGTATAGGATAGAGAGAGGTAGTATAGTACAGGGGGGGCAGTATAGGATAGAGAGAGGCAGTATAGTACAGGGGGGCAGTATAGGATAGAGAAAGGCAGTATAGTACAGGGGGCAGTATAGTACATGGGGACAGTATAGGATAGAGAGAGGCAGTATAGTACAGGTGGACAGTATAGGATAAAGAGAGGCAGTATAGTACAGGAGGCAGTATAGGATAAAGAGAGGTAGTATAGTACAGGGGGCAGTATAGGATAGAGAGAGGCAGTATAGTACAGGGGGCAGTATAGGATAAAGAGAGGTAGTATAGTACAGGGGGCAGTATAGGATAGAGAGAGGCAGTATAGTACAGGGGGACAGTATAGGATAAAGAGAGGTAGTATAGTACAGGGGGACAGTATAGGCTAGAGAGAGGCAGTATATTACAGGGGGCAGTATAGGATAGAGAGAGGCAGTATAGTACAGGGGGCAGTATAGGATAGAGAGAGGCAGTATAGTACAGGGGGACAGTATAGGCTAGAGAGAGCCACTATAGTACAGGCGGACAGTATAGGATAGAGAGAAGCAGTATAGTACAGGGGGACAGTATAGGATAGAGAGAGGCAGTATAGTACAGGGGCATTATAGGATAAAGAGAGGCAGTATAGTACAGGAGGCAGTATAGGATAAAGAGAGGTAGTATAGTACAGGCGGGCAGTATAGGATAGAGAGAGGCAGTATAGTAAAGGGGGACAGTATAGGATAGAGAGAGGCAGTATAGTACAGGGGACAGTATAGGATAGAGAGAGGCAGTATAGTACATGGGGACAGTATAGGATAGAGAGAGGCAGTATAGTACAGGGGACAGTATAGGATAGAGAGAGGCAGTATAGTACAGGGGGCAGTATAGGATAGAGAGAGGCAGTATAGTACAGGGGGCAGTATAGGATAGAGAGAGGCAGTATAGTACAGGGGGACAGTATAGGATAGAGAGAGGCAGTATAGTACAGGGGGCAGTATAGGATAGAGAGAGGCAGTAAAGTACAGGGGGGCAGTATAGGATAGAGAGAGGCAGTATAGTACAGGGGGACAGTATAGGATAGAGAGAGGCAGTATAGTACAGGGGGCAGTATGGGATAGAGAGAGGCAGTATAGTACAGGGGGACAGTATAGGATAGAGAGAGGCAGTATAGTACAGGGGGACAGTATAGGATAGAGAGGGGCAGTATAGTACAGGGGGGCAGTATAGGATAGAGAGAGGCAGTATAGTACAGGGGGACAGTATAGGATAGAGAGAGGCAGTATAGTACAGGGGGCAGTATAGGATAGAGAGAGGCAGTATAGTACAGGAGGCAGTATAGGATAAAGAGAGGTAGTATAGTACAGGGGGCAGTATAGGATAGAGAGAGGCAGTATAGTACAGGGGGCAGTATAGGATAGAGAGAGGCAGTATAGTACAGGGGGCAGTATAGGATAGAGAGAGGCAGTATAGTACAGGGGGACAGTATAGACTAGAGAGAGCCACTATAGTACAGGCGGACAGTATAGGATAGAGAGAAGCAGTATAGTACAGGGGGACAGTATAGGATAGAGAGAGGCAGTATAGTACAGGGGCATTATAGGATAAAGAGAGGCAGTATAGTACAGGAGGCAGTATAGGATAAAGAGAGGTAGTATAGTACAGGCGGGCAGTATAGGATAGAGAGAGGCAGTATAGTACAGGGGGACAGTATAGGATAGAGAGAGGCAGTATAGTACAGGGGACAGTATAGGATAGAGAGAGGCAGTATAGTACATGGGGACAGTATAGGATAGAGAGAGGCAGTATAGTACAGGGGGACAGTATAGTACAGGGGACAGTATAGGATAGAGAGAGGCAGTATAGTACAGGGGGACAGTATAGGGTAGAGAGAGAGGCAGTATAGTACAGGGGGACAGTATAGGATAGAGAGAGGCAGTATAGTACAGGGGGCAGTATAGGATAGAGAGAGGCAGTATAGTACAGGGGGCAGTATAGGATAGAGAGAGGCAGTATAGTACAGGGGGACAGTATAGGATAGAGAGAGGCAGTATAGTACAGGGGGGCAGTATAGGATAGAGAGAGGCAGTATAGTACAGGGGGGCAGTATAGGATAGAGAGAGGCAGTATAGTACAGGGGGACAGTATAGGATAGAGAGAGGCAGTATAGTACAGGGGGCAGTATAGGATAGAGAGAGGCAGTATAGTACAGGGGGACAGTATAGGATAGAGAGAGGCAGTATAGTACAGGGGGACAGTATAGGATAGAGAGAGGCAGTATAGTACAGGGGGGCAGTATAGGATAGAGAGAGGCAGTATAGTACAGGGGGACAGTATAGGATAGAGAGAGGCAGTATAGTACAGGGGGCAGTATAGGATAGAGAGAGGCAGTATAGTACAGGAGGCAGTATAGGATAAAGAGAGGTAGTATAGTACAGGGGGCAGTATAGGATAGAGAGAGGCAGTATAGTACAGGGGGCAGTATAGGATAGAGAGAGGCAGTATAGTACAGGGGGACAGTATAGGATAGAGAGAGGTAATATAGTACAGGGGGGGCAGTATAGGATAGAGAGAGGCAGTATAGTACAGGGGGGCAGTATAGGATAGAGAAAGGCAGTATAGTACAGGGGGCAGTATAGTACATGGGGACAGTATAGGATAGAGAGAGGCTGTATAGTACAGGTGGACAGTATAGGATAAAGAGAGGCAGTATAGTACAGGAGGCAGTATAGGATAAAGAGAGGTAGTATAGTACAGGGGGCAGTATAGGATAGAGAGAGGCAGTATAGTACAGGGGGACAGTATAGGATAAAGAGAGGTAGTATAGTACAGGGGACAGTATAGGATAGAGAGAGGCAGTATAGTACAGGGGGCAGTATAGGATAGAGAGAGGCAGTATAATACAGGGGGCAGTATAGGATAGAGAGAGGCAGTATAGTACAGGGGGACAGTATAGGCTAGAGAGAGCCACTATAGTACAGGCGGACAGTATAGGATAGAGAGAAGCAGTATAGTACAGGGGGACAGTATAGGATAGAGAGAGGCAGTATAGTACAGGGGCATTATAGGATAAAGAGAGGCAGTATAGTACAGGAGGCAGTATAGGATAAAGAGAGTATAGTAAAGGCGGGCAGTATAGGATGAGAGAGGCAGTATAGTACAGGGGGACAGTATAGGATAGAGAGAGGCAGTATAGTACAGGGGACAGTATAGGATAGAGATAGGCAGTATAGTACAGGGGGCAGTATAGGATAGAGAGAGGCAGTATAGTACAGGGGGACAGTATAGTACAGGGGGACAGTATAGGATAGAGAGAGGCAGTATAGTACAGGGGGGACAGTATAGGATAGAGAGAGGCAGTATAGTACAGGGGGGACAGTATAGGATAGAGAGAGGCAGTATAGTACAGGGGGACAGTATAGGATAGAGAGAGGCAGTATAGTACAGGGGGCAGTATAGGATAGAGAGAGGCAGTATAGTACAGGGGGACAGTATAGGATAGAGAGAGGCAGTATAGTACAGGGGGCAGTATAGGATAGAGAGAGGCAGTATAGTACAGGGGGGCAGTATAGGATAGAGAGAGGCAGTATAGTACAGGGGGACAGTATAGGATAGAGAGAGGCAGTATAGTACAGGGGGGCAGTATAGGATAGAGAGAGGCAGTATAGTACAGGGGGACAGTATAGGATAGAGAGAGGCAGTATAGTACAGGGGGCAGTATAGGATAGAGAGAGGGCAAGTATAGTACAGGCGGACAGTATAGGATAGTGAGAAGCAGTATAGTACAGGGGGACAGTAAGGATAGAGAGAGGCAGTATAGTACAGGGGGCATTATAGGATAAGAGAGGCAGTATAGTACAGGGGCAGTATAGGATAAAGAGAGGTAGTATAGTACAAGGGGGCAGTATAGGATAGAGAGAGGGCAGTATAGTACAGGGGGCAGTATAGGATAGAGAGAGGCAGTATAGTACAGGGGACAGTATAGGATAGAGAGAGGCAAGTATAGTACAGTGGGCAGTATAGGATAGAGAGAGGCAGTATAGTACAGGGGGCAGTATAGGATAGAGAGAGGCAGTATAGTACAAGGGGGCAAGTATAGATTGGAGCAGTATAGGAGATAGAAGAGAGGCAGTATAGTACAGGGGGACAGTATAGGATAGAGAGAGAGGCAGTATAGTACAGGGGACAGTATAGGATAGAGAGAGGCAGTATAGTACTGGAGGCAGTATAGTACAGGAGGACAGTATATGATAGATTGAGGCAGTATAGTACAGGGGGCAGTATAATACAAGAGGGCAATAAAGGATAGAGAGAGGCAGTATAGTATAGGGGGCAGTATAGTACAGGGGCAGTCTAGCATAGAGATGGACAGTATAGTACACAGAGGGGTAATATAGTACAGGGAGGGGCAGTTTGTTACATGGAAGAGTAGTATAGTACAGGGGGACAGTATAGGATAGAGAGAGGCAGTATAGTACAGGGGGCAGTATAGGATAGAGAGAGGCAGTATAGTACAGGGGGCAGTATAGGATAGAGAGAGGCAGTATAGTACAGGGGGACAGTATAGGCTAGAGAGAGCCACTATAGTACAGGCGGACAGTATAGGATAGAGAGAAGCAGTATAGTACAGGGGGACAGTATAGGATAGAGAGAGGCAGTATAGTACAGGGGCATTATAGGATAAAGAGAGGCAGTATAGTACAGGAGGCAGTATAGGATAAAGAGAGGTAGTATAGTAAAGGCGGGCAGTATAGGATAGAGAGAGGCAGTATAGTACAGGGGGACAGTATAGGATAGAGAGAGGCAGTATAGTACAGGGGACAGTATAGGATAGAGAGAGGCAGTATAGTACAGGGGGCAGTATAGGATAGAGAGAGGCAGTATAGTACAGGGGGCAGTATAGGATAGAGAGAGGCAGTATAGTACAGGGGACAGTATAGGATAGAGAGAGGCAGTATAGTACAGGGGGGCAGTATAGGATAGAGAGAGGCAGTATAGTACAGGGGGGCAGTATAGGATAGAGAGAGGCAGTATAGTACAGGGGGACAGTATAGGATAGAGAGAGGCAGTATAGTACAGGGGGCAGTATAGGATAGAGAGAGGCAGTATAGTACAGGGGGACAGTATAGGATAGAGAGAGGCAGTATAGTACAGGGGGACAGTATAGGATAGAGAGAGGCAGTATAGTACAGGGGGGCAGTATAGGATAGAGAGAGGCAGTATAGTACAGGGGGACAGTATAGGATAGAGAGAGGCAGTATAGTACAGGGGGCAGTATAGGATAGAGAGAGGCAGTATAGTACAGGGGGCAGTATAGGATAGAGAGAGGCAGTATAGTACAGGGGGCAGTATAGGCTAGAGAGAGCCACTATAGTACAGGCGGACAGTATAGGATAGAGAGAAGCAGTATAGTACAGGGGGACAGTATAGGATAGAGAGAGGCAGTATAGTACAGGGGCATTATAGGATAAAGAGAGGCAGTATAGTACAGGAGGCAGTATAGGATAAAGAGAGGTAGTATAGTAAAGGCGGGCAGTATAGGATAGAGAGAGGCAGTATAGTACAGGGGGACAGTATAGGATAGAGAGAGGCAGTATAGTACAGGGGACAGTATAGGATAGAGAGAGGCAGTATAGTACATGGGGACAGTATAGGATAGAGAGAGGCAGTATAGTACAGGGGGCAGTATAGGATAGAGAGAGGCAGTATAATACAGGGGGCAGTATAGGATAGAGAGAGGCAGTATAGTACAGGGGGACAGTATAGGATAGAGAGAGGCAGTATAGTACAGGGGGACAGTATAGGATAGAGAGAGGCAGTATAGTACAGGGGGACAGTATAGGATAGAGAGAGGCAGTATAGTACTGGAGGCAGTATAGTACAGGAGGACAGTATATGATAGATTGAGGCAGTATAGTACAGGGGGCAGTATAATACAAGAGGGCAATAAAGGATAGAGAGAGGCAGTATAGTATAGGGGGCAGTATAGTACAGGGGCAGTCTAGCATAGAGATGGACAGTATAGTACACAGAGGGGTAATATAGTACAGGGAGGGGCAGTTTGTTACATGGAAGAGTAGTATAGTAGGGAGAGATAGTATAATACAGTATATAGAGGGGCAGTATAGTACATGGAGTAGATAGAAGGATAGTATAGGAAAGGACAGTATAGTACTGGGAGGGGGCAGAATAGTATATACAGGAGCAGTATAGTACAGGGAGGGGGTTGTATAATAAAGGGAGAGGACAGTATAGTACTGGGAAGGGTAGTATAGTATATAGAGGGGCAGTATATTACATGGAGGAGTAGTATAGTATAGGAAGGGACATTATAGTATATAGAGGTTTATTATAGTACAGGAAGGCAGCAGTATAGTGCAGGAAGGGAGCAATATAGTATATAGAGGGTTAGTATAGTAAATGGAAGGGTAGGGTAGTACAGGGAGGGGCAATATCATTTATAGAGGGTTGGTATAGTACAAGTAGGGGGCATTCTATTATATAGAGGGGCAGTATAGTACATGGACGTGTAATATAGTATAGGGAGGGGCAGTATAGTATATAAAGGGGTAGTATAGTACAGAGAGGAGACAGTATAGTAAATGGAAGGTTAGTGTATTACATGGAGAGGTAGTATAGTACAATTAGGGGGCATTATAGTATATAGAGGGGCAGTATAGTACATGGAAGAGTGGAGTAGTACAGGGAGAGGGTAGTATGTTACATGGAAGTGTAGTATAGTATACAGAGGGGCAGTATAGTACATGGAAGTGTAATATAGTATAGGGAGGGGCAGTATAGTATATCGAGGAGTAGTAAAGGGAGGGGCAGTATAGTATATAGATGGATGGTATAGTACACAGAAGTGTAGTATAGGGAGGGACAATATAACATAGAGGGGTAGTATAGCACAGTTAGGGATCAGTATAGTATATACATGGGCAGAATAGCACATGGAGGGGTAGTATAGTACAGGGAGGGGGCAGTATAGTAGATAGAAGGGTAGTATAGTATATACAGGGGCAGCATAGTATATGGAGGGTAGTAGAGTACAGTGAAGGGCAGTATAGTACAGGGAGGGGACAGTATAGTACAGGGAGGGGGCAGTATAGTAGATAGAAGGGTAGTATAGTATATACAGGGGCTGCATAGTATATGGAGGGGCAGTATAGTACAGGGTAGTAGAGTACAGTGAAGGGCAGTATAGTACATAGAAAGGAAGTTGTTATAATCTGCTTTCTTCAGTTGGGCTTGATAAGGCTGTTATGGCCAAACCTACCCAGCAGGTTCTTTTGGTCCCTTCACCAAGACAGCTGATGTCTCTAAAATGTCCGTCTCAGATGCAGTATTTAGTAATATGATCACAGAGTCAGCATTATAACCATCAGGAACTGCTTTTACTTCTGTGGAAACTTCATAACAGATCGAATAGATGCATATTTATACTTGTACTGATAACATTCTGTAATAGTCTGCGAGTCTTCTGGGGTTTATATAAATAACTTTACCAGTCATTGACTATGTCTCATCTGCAAGCATCATAACATCCACTATTATTATCTTATCTAGGAATGCTGACATATACATGTATCTTCTAGATAGGTTTCCTCCCCTTTTATTAGGAGCCTACACACACTTCATTAATTGCACAGGACCAGGGCAGCCATTTTCTTCACTATGGACGCTGACATATATATCTTCCAGATATCTTATTCCATATATATATATTAATCATATCTTCAGTATGGATTCTTATAGATAGATCTTCCAGATATCTTATCCCATATATATATTAATCCTATCTTCAATGGTGACTCTGACACATATATATCTTCCAGATATCTTATTCCATATATATATATATATACAGTATATATATATATATATATATATCAATCATATCTTCACTATGGGCTCAACTGACAGTTACGGATCACCTTACCAATGGAACTCCTTATCAACTGGACACAATTAAACATACAGTTATCAACATAAGAGCCCAAAGGACTGGTGGTCAAGGGAATCTTGACAGTAGTATAGAATAGGAAGGGATAGTATAGTACTGGAAGGGGGCAGTATAGTATATACTGGGTCAGTATAGTACATGGAGAGGTAGCATAGTGTATAGCAGGGCTGTCCACGTCCGGTCCTAGCATATAAGGCACGCTGACAGAAGAGGCCTTGAGCTATAAGATGCATGCCCGAGGCCCTGGGGTGGGCGAGTGCCCATGCAGAACATAGCGATAGCCTTGCTGTTGATTCAGAGACGTCGAGATGCGCCACGTCAGAGGGGAGAATAGTTATTTGCCTTCCCTTAACCTGACGGCGCCCGAAAACTCACAGCGCCCTCTTGCAGATGGCACCTGTAACTGCAGTTGTCAGTGCTGCAGAATAAATGCGCAGGCAAAGAGGGATAGATCCCAGGCCTGTTTTTGCGGATATCCTTTCTGTGTGTTATGGCCCCAGGCCAGATATACCTTTTTTATGTATCAACCATCAGAGCAAACTTTAATATCTGACTCACAGCATGACAGTTACAGAGGACATCATGACATTCCAAATGCAGTCAGTATTCCAAAGGCAGTCTTGTATATAGAGGGGCAGTATAGTACTGGGATGGGCAGTATAGTACTGGGATGGGCAGTATAGTACTGGGATGGGCAGTATAGTACTGGGATGGGCAGTATAGTACTGGGATGGGCAGTATAGTACTTGGGGGGGCTGTATAGTATATAGAGGGGCAGCATAATACTGGGAGGGGTAGGATAGTGGTGGGAGGGATTCAGCATAGTGGAGGAAGGGGCAGCATAATACATGGAAGGGCACAGTATAGTGCAGGGGGCACAGTATAGTGCAGAGGGCACAGTATAGTACAGGGAGGGCACAGTATAGTGCAGGGGGGCACAGTATAGTGCAGGGGGGGCACAGTATAGTGCAGGGGGGCAAAGTATAGTACAGGAAGGGCACAGTATAGTGCAGGGGGCACAGTATAGTACAGGAAGGGCACAGTATAGTGCAGGGGGCACAGTATAGTGCAGGGGGGGCACAGTATAGTGCAGGGAGGGCACAGTATAGTACAGGGAGGGCACAGTATAGTGCAGGGAGGGCACAGTATAGTACAGGAAGGGCACAGTATAGTGCAGGGGGCACAGTATAGTGCAGGGGGGGCACAGTATAGTGCAGGGGGGCCACAGTATAGTGCAGGGGGGGCACAGCATAGTGCAGGGAGGGCACAGTATAGTGCAGGGGGGGCACAGCATAGTGCAGGGAGGGCACAGTATAGTGCAGGGGGGCACAGTATAGTGCAGGGAGGGCACAGTATAGTGCAGGGGGGCACAGTATAGTGCAGGAGGAGGGCACAGTATAGTGCAGGGAGGGCACAGTATAGTGCAGGGGGCACAGTATAGTGCAGGGGGGCACAGTATAGTGCAGGAGGAGGGCACAGTATAGTGCAGGGAGGGCACAGTATAGTGCAGGGGGCACAGTATAGTGCAGGGGGCACAGTATAGTGCAGGGGGGCACAGTATAGTGCAGGGAGGGCACAGTATAGTGCAGGGAGGGCACAGTATAGTGCAGGGGGCACAGTATAGTGCAGGGGGGCACAGTATAGTGCAGGAGGAGGGCACAGTATAGTGCAGGGAGGGCACAGTATAGTGCAGGGGGCACAGTATAGTACAGGGAGGGCACAGTATAGTACAGGGAGGGCACAGTATAGTGCAGGGGGCACAGTATAGTGCAGGGGGCACAGTATAGTGCAAGGGGGCACAGTATAGTGCAGGGAGGGCACAGTATAGTGCAGGGAGGGCACAGTATAGTGCAGGGGGCACAGTATAGTGCAGGGGGGCACAGTATAGTGCAGGAGGAGGGCACAGTATAGTGCAGGGAGGGCACAGTATAGTGCAGGGGGCACAGTATAGTGCAGGGGGGCACAGTATAGTGCAGGAGGAGGGCACAGTATAGTGCAGGGAGGGCACAGTATAGTGCAGGGGGCACAGTATAGTGCAGGGGGCACAGTATAGTGCAGGGGGCACAGTATAGTGCAGGGGGGCACAGTATAGTGCAGGAGGAGGGCACAGTATAGTGCAGGGAGGGCACAGTATAGTGCAGGGAGGGCACAGTATAGTGCAGGGGGCACAGTATAGTGCAGGGGGCACAGTATAGTGCAGGGGGCACAGTATAGTGCAGGGAGGGCACAGTATAGTGCAGGGGGCACAGTATAGTGCAGGGAGGGCGCAGTATAGTGCAGGGGGGGCACAGTATAGTGCAGGGAGGGCACAGTATAGTGCAGGGGGCACAGTATAGTGCAGGGGGCACAGTATAGTGCAGGGGGGCACAGTATAGTGCAGGGAGGGCACAGTATAGTGCAGGGAGGGCACAGTATAGTGCAGGGGGCACAGTATAGTGCAGGGGGGCACAGTATAGTGCAGGAGGAGGGCACAGTATAGTGCAGGGAGGGCACAGTATAGTGCAGGGAGGGCACAGTATAGTGCAGGGGGCACAGTATAGTGCAGGGAGGGCACAGTATAGTGCAGGGGGGCACAGTATAGTGCAGGGGGGCACAGTATAGTGCAGGGAGGGCACAGTATAGTGCAGGGGGCACAGTATAGTGCAGGGGGCACAGTATAGTGCAATTACCTATATTCCCAATAGATCCACCTTTCTCCCTAAGTGAGTTAACCACAATCTATGAGCCAGTTTGGTCCTGGCGAGCCCCACACAGGCCAGGATTTGAGGATATCTCTGCTGCTGTGCACAGGTGAGTCAATCGCTTATTCAGTCATCCTGATTGACTCACCTGTGCACAGAAATGATATTCTCAAATCCTGTCCTGTGTGGGGCTCTCCAGGCCTGGACTTGCCCACCCCTGATCAATGGTAATACAAAATGACTCTCGAGGGACACATATCTAGATTGTAAGCTCTTGGGCGTAGGGACCTCCACTCTTTAGCACATTGTATCTACCTGAACGTGTATTTCTTGTTACAATGTCTGTAGAGTGTAATTATCTGACTGCACCCTCGGAATTTTATTCTTATTTTCTACACTATGGAAGATGAATCTAATATCTAGTTATTTAGTGGAGGGCAGCGCAGGGCGTGAGCCAGGGAGGGGGAGCCGGAGTGTTATTCCTGTGTAATGGAGGGGGAGGGGGTGTTTGCACAGGTGAGCGCTCAGTGTGGGGGGAGGGGGCAAGTGATGACTTGTTACTACCAGGTAATTCCCCGTGTGGGGAGAGAAGATCCAGATACAAGAAAAGCAGTATTGTGTGCGGTGACGTGGAGAGGGGGAGCATCAGAATGAGGGGGAGAGGAACATGTGAGAGGGGGGGAGAGGAACATGGGAGAGGGATAGGGAGAGGGAGAGGGAGAGGGAGAGGAACATGGGAGAGGGATAGGGAGAGGGAGAGGAATATGGGAGAGGGAGAGGGAGAGGAACATGGGAGAGGGAGAGGAACGAGGGAGAGGGAGAGGAACATGGGAGAGGGAGAGGAACATGGGAGAGGGAGAGGAACATGGGCAGAGGGAGAGGGAGAGCAACATGGTATAGGGAGAGGGAGAGGAACATGGGAGAGGAACATGGGAGAGGGAGAGGAACATGGGAGAGGGAGAGGAACATGTGAAAGGGAGAGGGAGAGGAACATGTGAGAGGGAGAGGAACATGGGAGAGGGAGAGGAACATGGGAGAGGGAGAGGAACAGGGGAGAGGAACATGGGAGAGGGAGAGGGAGAGGAACATGGGAGAGGAACATGTGAGAGGGATGGAGAGGAACATGTGAGAGGGAGGGAGAGGAACATGTGAGAGGGAGGGAGAGGAACATGGGAGAGGAACATGGGAGAGGGAGAGGAACATGGGAGAGGAACATGGGAGAGGGAGAGGGAGAGGAATATGGGAGAGGGAGAGGGAGAGGAACATGGGAGAGGGAGAGGGAGAGGAACATGGGAGAGGAACATGGGAGAGGGAGAGGAACAAGGGAGATGAAGAGGAACATGGGAGAGGGAGAGGAACATGGGAGAGGAACATGGGAGAGGGAGAGGAACATGTGAGAGGGAGAGGAACATGTGAGAGGGAGAGGAACATGTGAGAGGGAGAGGAACATGGGAGAGGGAGAGGAACATGGGAGAGGGAGAGGAACATGGGAGAGGGAGAGGAACATGGGAGAGGGAGAGGAACATGGGAGAGGGAGAGGGAGAGGAACATGGGAGAGGGAGAGGGAGAGGAACATGGGAGAGGGAGAGGAACAAGGGAGAGGGAGAGGAACAAGGGAGAGGGAGAGGAACAAGGGAGAGGGAGAGGAACAAGGGAGAGGGAGAGGAACATGGGAGAGGAACAAGGGAGAGGGAGAGGAACAAGGGAGAGGGAGAGGGAGAGGAACATGGGAGAGGGAGAGGGAGAGGAACGAGGGAGAGGGAGAGGAACAAGGGAGAGGGAGAGGGAGAGGAACATGGGAGAGGGAGAGGGAGAGGAACGAGGGAGAGGGAGAGGAACGAGGGAGAGGGAGAGGAACGAGGGAGAGGGAGAGGAACATGGGAGAGGGAGAGGAACATGGGAGAGGTAGAGGAACATGGGAGAGGGAGAGGTAGAGGAACATGGGAGAGGGAGAGGTAGAGGAACATGGGAGAGGGAGAGGGAGAGGAACATGGGAGAGGGAGAGGAACATGGGAGAGGGAGAGGAACGAGGGAGAGGGAGAGGAACATGTGAGAGGGAGAGGGAGAGGAACATGGGAGAGGAACATGGGAGAGGGAGAGGAACATGGGAGAGGGAGAGGAACATGGGAGAGGGAGAGGAACATGGGAGAGGGAGAGGAACATGGGAGAGGAACATGGGAGAGGGAGAGGAACATGGGAGAGGGAGAGGAACATGGGAGAGGAACAAGGGAGAGGGAGAGGAACAAGGGAGAGGGAGAGGAACAAGGGAGAGGGAGAGGAACGAGGGAGAGGGAGAGGAACGAGGGAGAGGGAGAGGAACGAGGGAGAGGGAGAGGAACGAGGGAGAGGGAGAGGAACGAGGGAGAGGGAGAGGAACGAGGGAGAGGGAGAGGAACACGTGAGAGGGGGGGAGAGGCACACGTGAGAGGGGGGGAGAGGCACACGTGAGAGGGGGGGGAGAGGCACACGTGAGAGGGGGGGGAGAGGCACACGTGAGAGGGGGGGGAGAGGCACACGTGAGAGGGGGGGGGAGAGGCACACGTGAGAGGGGGGGGAGGCACACGTGAGAGGGGGGAGGGAGGCACACGTGAGAGGGGGGGGAGGCACACGTGAGAGGGGGGGGAGAGGCACACATGAGAGGGGGGGAGAGGCACACGTGAGAGGGGGGAGGGGGAGAGAAACATCAAAGAGAGGGGAGAGAGAGTTGAGGAACATCAGAAAGAGGGGAGAGAGAGTTGAGGAACATCAGAAAGAGGGGAGAGAGAGTTGAGGAACATCAGAAAGAGGGGGGAGAGAGTTGAGGAACATCAGAAAGAGGGGAGAGAGAGTTGAGGAACATCAGAAAGAGGGGAGAGAGAGTTGAGGAACATCAGAAAGAGGGGGGAGAGAGTTGAGGAACATCAGAAAGAGGGGGGAGAGAGTTGAGGAACATCAGAAAGAGGGGGGAGAGAGTTGAGGAACATCAGAGAGAGGGGAGAGAGAGTTGAGGAACATCAGAGAGAGGGGAGAGAGAGTTGAGGAACATCAGAGAGAGGGGAGAGAGAGTTGAGGAACATCAGAGAGAGGGGTGAGAGAGTGGGGAGGAGAGAGAAACATCCAAGTGAGAGGTGGTGGAGCATTAACATTAGAGGGAGAGGAGAGAAAGGAAGTTGGAACATCAGAGTGAGGGGAGAAGAACATTTGAGAGAGGAGGGAGAGGAACATCAGAGTGAGGAAAGAGGAGAGAAGTGGATACATCAGAGTGTGAGGGGAGAAATGGAAGAAATGAACATCAGAGAGAAAGAGAGAGAGAGAGAGGAACATCAAGGTGAGGGGAGAGAGGAACATCAAGGTGAGGGGAGAGAGGAACATCAAGGTGAGGGGAGAGAGGAACATCAAGGTGAGGGGAGAGAGGAGAGGAACATCAAGGTGAGGGGAGAGAGGAGAGGAACATCAAGGTGAGGGGAGAGAGGAGAGGAACATCAAGGTGAGGGGAGAGAGGAGAGGAACATCAAGGTGAGGGGAGAGGGGAGAGGAACATCAAGGAGAGAGGAGAGGAACATCAAGGAGAGAGGAGAGGAACATCAAGGTGAGGGGAGAGGAGAGAAATGGATACATCAGAGTGTGAGGGGAGAACGTAAATAAATGAACTTCAAGGTGAGGGGAGAGAGGAGAGGAACATCAAGGTGAGGGGAGGAAAGGGGAGTGGGAACAACAGGGTGAGGGGAGGAAAGGGGAGTGGGAACAACAGGGTGAGGGGAGGAAAGGGGAGTGGGAACATTAGGGTGAGAGGAAAATGGGAACATCAGTGTTAGGGGAGAGATAGGAGTGTGGGAATATCAGGATGAAGGCAGAGAAAAGAAAATGGTAACATCAGAGTGGGTGGAGGAGGGGAGCAGCAATACAAGTGGGAAGGAGAGGGAAGATTGGAGAGAGAACATAGCGACTGTAGAACAGGAATAGTTCTGTTCATTCATAGTGTCTGATCTGTAGTAAATATGCATATAATGTGAGGCCAGGAAAGTGTCTGTGCCCAGCCCCCCTTCCCCAATCAGTCTAATGCACATCCCCATACAATTCAGTCCTATGAATCCCATGTGTGTTCCAGACATGTAAAGCGCACGTGAAACGTCTGTACAACCAGATACACGCTGTTATTCTGCTGGGAGCTGGCAGCGTGGGAAGGTGGCAACTGGTATAGAACACGTTGCCAAGCATGGAAGAAGGAGAATCGGGGGCACTCAGAGGAGGAGATATAGATGGAGATGACACAAATACACAAAAGTACACTGTCTTGATTAAATATTCAACACTGGACCACATCTTGTAATGGCACCACCTGGTGATCATAAAGATGTATACTTCTAGAAAGAGGTCCATCCCTGAGACACGCCAACACCTGGTGACCATAGTGATCTGTACCTCCAGGAAGAGGTCTGTGACTGAATACCAACATCTGGGGATCATAGAGATATAAACCTCCAGAGAGAGGTCTATCACTGAGACACACCAACACCTGGTGATCATAGAGATGTATACCTCCAGAGAGAGGTCTATCACTGAGACACACCAACACCTGGTGATCATAGAGATGTATACCTCCAGAGAGAGGTCTATCACTGAGATACACCAACACCTGGTGATCATAGAGATGTATACCTCCAGAGAGAGGTCTATCACTGAGACACACGAACACCTGGTGATCATAGAGATGTATACCTCCAGAGAGAGGTCTATCACTGAGACACACCAACACCTGGTGATCATAGAGATGTATACCTCCAGAGAGAGGTCTATCACTGAGATACACCAACACCTGGTGATCATAGAGATGTATACCTCCAGAGAGAGGTCTATCACTGAGATACACCAACACATGGTGATCATAGAGATGTTTACCTCCAGAGAGAGGTCTATCACTGAGACACAGCAACGCCTGCTGGTCATAGAGATGTATACCTCCAGAGAGAGGTCTATCAATGAGACACACCAACACAGGGTGATCATAGAGATGTATACCTCCAGAGAGAGGTCTATCACTGAGACACACCAACACATGGTGATCATAGAGATGTATACCTCCAGAGAGAGGTCTATCACTGAGACACACCAACACCTGGTGATCATAGAGATGTATACCTCCAGACAGAGGTCTATCACTGAGACACACCAACACATGGTGATCATAGAGATGTATACCTCCAGAGAGAGGTCTATCACTGAGACACACCAACACCTGGTGATCATAGAGATGTATACCTCCAGACAGAGGTCTATCACTGAGACACACCAACACCTGGTGATCATAGAGATGTATACCTCCAGACAGAGGTCTATCACTGAGACACACCAACACCTGGTGATCATAGAGATGTATACCTCCAGAGAGAGGTCTATCACTAAGACAAACCGACACGTGGTGATCATAGAGATATATACCTCCAGACAGAGGTCTATCACTGAGACACACCAACACATGGTGATCATAGAGATGTATACCTCCAGACAGAGGTCTATCACTGAGACACACCAACACATGGTGATCATAGAGATGTATACCTCCAGACAGAGGTCTATCACTGAGACACACCAACACCTGGTGATCATAGAGATGTATACCTCCAGAGAGAGGTCTATCAATGAGACACACCAACACATGGTGATCATAGAGATGTATACCTCCAGACAGAGGTCTATCACTGAGACACACCAACACCTGGTGATCATAGAGATGTATACCTCCAGAGAGAGGTCTATCACTGAGACACACGAACACCTGGTGATCATAGAGATGTATACCTCCAGAGAGAGGTCTATCACTGAGACAAACCGACACGTGGTGATCATAGAGATGTATACCTCCAGAGAGAGGTCTATCAATGAGACACACCAACACAGGGTGATCATAGAGATGTATACCTCCAGAGAGAGGTCTATCACTGAGACACACGAACACCTGGTGATCATAGAGATGTATACCTCCAGACAGAGGTCTATCACTGAGACACACTCACATATATATATACACACACATATACACACACA
>JAPZIH010000899.1:0-17500 GCA_027410445.1 Discoglossus pictus | reverse complement strand
CTGCCCCTCACTGCCTGGTATACCCTCCCTATACACCCTGCTACCCCTCGCTGCCTGGTATACCCTCCCTATACACCCTGCTGCCCCTCACTGCCTGGTATACCCTCCCTATACACCCTGCTGCCCCTCACTGCCTGGTATACCCTCCCTATACACCCTGCTGCCCCTCACTGCCTGGTATACCCTCCCTATACACCCTGCTGCCCCTCACTGCCTGGTATACCCTCCCTATACACCCTGCTGCCCCTCACTGCCTGGTATACCCTCCCTACACACCCTGCGGCCCCTCACTGTCTGGTATACCCTCCCTATACACCCTGCTGCCCCTCACTGCCTGGTATACCCTCCCTATACACCCTGCTGACCCTCACTGCCTGGTATACCCTCCCTATACACCCTGCTGCCCCCCACTGCCTGGTATACCCTCCCTATACACCCTGCTGCCACTTACTGCCTGGTATACCCTCCCTATACACCCTGCTGCCCCTCACTGCCTGGTATACCCTCCCTATACACCCTGCTGCCCCTCACTGCCTGGTATACCCTCCGTATACACCCTGCTGCCCCTCACTGCCTTGTATACCCTCCCTATACACCCTGCTGCCCCCCACTGCCTGGTATACCCTCCCTATACACCCTGCTGCCACTCACTGCCTGGTATACCCTCCATATACACCCTGCTGCCCCTCACTGCCTGGTATACCCTCCCTATAGACCCTGATGCCCCCCACTGCCTGGTATACCCTCCATATACACCCAGCTGCCCCTCACTGCCTGGTATACCCTCCCTATACACCCAGCTGCCCCTCACTGCCTGGTATACCCTCCCTATACACCCTGCTGCCCCTCACCGCCTGGTATACCCTTCCCTATACACACCCTGCTGCCCCTCACTGCCTGGTATACCCTCCCTATACACACCCTGCTGCCCCTCACCGCCTGGTATACCCTTCCCTATACACACCCTGCTGCCCCTCACTGCCTGGTATACCCTCCCTATACACTCTGCTGCCCCTCACTGCCTGGTATACCCTCCCTATACACTCTGCTGCCCCTCACTGCCTGGTATACCCTCCCTATACACCCTGCTACCCCTCGCTGCCTGGTATACCCTCCCTATACACCCTGCTACCCCTCGCTGCCTGGTATACCCTCCCTATACACCCTGCTGCCCCTCACTGCCTGGTATACCCTCCCTATACACCCTGCTGCCCCTCACTGCCTGGTATACCCTCCCTATACACCCTGCTGCCCCTCACTGCCTGGTATACCCTCCCTATACACCCTGCTGCCCCTCGCTGCCTGGTATACCCTCCCTATATACCCTGCTGCCCCTCACTGCCTGGTATACCCTCCCTATACACCCTGCTGCCCCTCACTGCCTGGTATACCCTCCCTATACAACCTGCTGCCCCTCACTGCCTGGTATACCCTCCATATACACCCAGCTGCCCCTCACTGCCTGGTATACCCTCCCTATACACACTGCTGCCCCTCACCGCCTGGAATACCCTCCCTATACACCCTGCTGCCCCTCACCGCCTGGTATACCCTTCCCTATACACACCCTGCTGCCCCTCACTGCCTGGTATACCCTCCCTATACACCCTGCTGCCCCTCACTGTCTGGTATACCCTCCCTATACACCCTGCTACCCCTCGCTGCCTGGTATACCCTCCCTATACACCCTGCTGCCCCTCACTGCCTGGTATACCCTCCCTATACACCCTGCTGCCCCTCACTGCCTGGTATACCCTTCCCTATACACACCCTGCTGCCCCTCACTGCCTGGTATACCCTCCCTATACACTCTGCTGGCCCTCACTGCCTGGTATACCCTCCCTATACACCCTGCTGCCCCTCGCTGCCTGGTATACCCTCCCTATACACCCTGCTGCCCCTCACTGCCTGGTATACCCTCCCTATACACCCTGCTGCCCCTCACTGCCTGGTATACCCTCCCTATACACCCTGCTGCCCCTCACTGCCTGGTATACCCTCCCTATACACCCTGCTACCCCTCGCTGCCTGGTATACCCTCCCTATACACCCTGCTGCCCCTCACTGCCTGGTATACCCTCCCTATACACCCTGCTGCCCCTCACTGCCTGGTATACCCTCCCTATACACCCTGCTGCTCCTCACTGCCTGGTATACCCTCCCTATACACCCTGCTGCCCCTCACTGCCTGGTATACCCTCCCTATACACCCTGCTGCCCCTCACTGCCTGGTATACCCTCCCTATACACCCTGCTGCCCCCCACTGCCTGGTATACCCTCCCTATACACCCTGCTGCCCCTCACTGCCTGGTATACCCTCCCTATACACCCTGCTGCCCCTCACTGCCTGGTATACCCTCCCTATACACCCTGCTACCCCTCGCTGCCTGGTATACCCTCCCTATACACCCTGCTGCCCCTCACTGCCTGGTATACCCTCCCTATACACCCTGCTGCCCCTCACTGCCTGGTATACCCTCCCTATACACCCTGCTGCCCCTCACTGCCTGGTATACCCTCCCTATACACCCTGCTGCCCCTCACTGCCTGGTATACCCTCCTTATACACCCTGCTGCCCCTCACTGCCTGGTATACCCTCCCTATACACTCGCCATATCCCCCCCTCACAGCCCTAGTTACTCCTCCCTATACCCCCGCTCTTACAGCCCGTTAGTGCTTCGGGTAATTAATCAGTCACATTCCTTCATTAATTACTCTGGTGTTAATCCCTAATCCGATTGCCTGGGGACAGAGCCAGGAAAATCCTCTAATGTCTGGCCCGGCTAGGGTCAGAGAGGGAGCCACTGGGGCCAGTCAGGCTCAGGCCTAGGGGGCTTTAGGCTGCCTGGAAGTGGCTAGTCCAGTGCATGGAATATATACAGTGGATATAAAAAGTCTACACACCCCTGTTAAAATGTCAGGTTTCTGTGCTGTAAAAAAAATGAGACACAGATAAATCATTTCAGAACTTTTTCCACCTTTAATGTGACCTATAAACTGTACAACTCAATTGAAAAACAAACTGAAATCTTTTAGGTAGAGGAAAGAAAAAATATAAAAATAAAATAATATGGTTGCATAAGTCTGCACACCCTTAAGCTAATACTTTGTTGAAGCCCCTTGTGATCAGTCTTTTGGGGTATGAGTCTATCAGCATGGCACATTATGACTTGGCAAGATTTGCCCACTCTTCTTTGCTCTGTCAGATTGCGAGGGCATCTCCTGGGCACAGCCCTCTTCAGATCACAATCGGATTCGGGTCTGGGCTCTGGCTGGGCCATTCCAAAACTTTAATCTTCTTCTGGTGAAGCCATTTCTTTGGTGATTTGGATGTATGCTTTGAATCGTTGTCATGCTGAAAGATGAAGTTCCTCTTCATGTTCAGCTTTCTAGCAGAAGCCTGAAGGTTTTGTGCCAATATTAACTGGTATTTGGAACTGTTCATAATTCCCTTTATCTTAACTAAGGCCCCAGTTCCAGCCCCAAAGCATGATGCTGCCCCCGCCATGCGTCACTGTGGGTATGGTGTTCTTTTGGTGATGTGCAGTGCTGTTTTTGTGCCAAACATATCTTTTGGAATTATGGCCAAAAAGTTCAACCTTGGTTTCATCAGACCATAACACCTTTTCCCACATGCTTTTGGGAGACTTCAGATGTGTTTTTGCAAAATGTAGCCTGGCTTGGATGTTTTTCTTAGTAAGAAAAGGCTTTCGTCTTGCCACTCTACCCCATAGCCCAGACATATGAAGAATACGGGAGATTGTTGTCACATGTACCACACAGCCAGTACTTGCCAGATATTCCTGCAGCTCCTCTAATGTTGCTGTAGGCCTCTTGGTAGCCTCCCAGACCAGTTTTCTTCTCGTCTTTTCATCCATTTTGGAGGGAGCTCCAGTTCTTGGTAATGTCACTGTTGTGCCATATTCTCTCCACTTGATGATGACTGTCTTCACTTTGTTCCATGGTATATCTAATGCCTTGGAAATTATTTTGTACCCTTCTCCTGACTGATACCTTTTAACAATGAGATCCCTCTGATGCTTTGGAAGCTCTCTGTGGACCATGGCTTTTGCTGTGGGATGTGACTGAGAACATTTCAGGAAAGACCAACTAGAGCAGCTGAACTTTATTTGGGGTTAATCAGAGGCACTTTAAATGATGGCAGGTGTATGCTGACTTCTATTTAACACGATTTGGAATGTGATTGCTTAATTCTGAACACAGCTACATCCCCAGTTATAAGAGGGTGTGCAGACTTATGCAAACACATTTTTATTTTTATATTTTTTCTTCCCTCCACCTAAAAGATTTCGTTTTTTTTTTCAATTGAGTTGTACAGTTTATAGGTCACATTAAAGGTGGGAAATGTTCTGAAATGATTTATCTTTGTCTAATTTTTTACAGCACAGAAACCTGACATTTTAACAGAGGTGTGTAGACTTTTTTATATGCACTGTATATATGTAATGGGGTTGTCAAGGGGACAGAAGGAGCAGTGTCTTGGGTAGGGGAGCACACGCATGTGAATGTACCCAGGGTGGTGTGCAGGTCCAGGTGTGACCTCTGACCTGGCTACTTTACACACATTGTACATACACATTGCAATAATATCAATATGTGGGTATTAGTGTAACCAGTGGGTACAATTCATACATCATGTGCCAATATGAGCGTGGTCACAAAGAGGCTTTATAGCATTACATGGGAATGAGAGCGTCGCAAGTACGTATCACCATGAGATGTGTGTGTGAGACATGTGAGGACACGCACCCACCGGATACTGGGAGAGACTGCTCATACATGACACCGCGTGTGAGTGCGTGTCTAGGTCTGCAACAATATATTACTACTATTATTATTATCATCACTACTACTTATATTAATATTATTATTATTATTATTATTGCACTGCTCGCCTCGCAAAATAATAACAAACAGCACCGGGGGGGGTGGGGGTGGGGGGCGGGGGGTCAGGACGCCTAGGAGTGAGGTTGCAAGCGATTTTAATCCATATTTGGGGGGTTTTGTCAATAACAAAATCGGCTAAGCGACAAAAAAAAATGGCGTAAAAATTCAGAAACTGGATGAAAACAACTCTGAGCACAGCCAGACACGCGAGACAGAACGGCAAAGACAGTAACACTTACACCAACAACGCCAGGGACGCGGGACTTAGAGAATACACAACGGCAAAGACAGTAACACTTACACCAACAACGCCAGGCACGCGGGACTTAGAGAATACACAGTGGCAAAGACAGTAACACTTACACCAACAACACCAGGGACGCGGGACTTAGAGAATACACAACGGCAAAGACAGTAACACTTACACCAACAACGCCAGGCACGCGGGACTTAGAGAATACACAGCGGCAAAGACAGTAACACTTACACCAACAACGCCAGGGACGCGGGACTTAGAAAATACACAGCGGCAAAGACAGTAACACTTACACCAACAACGCCGGGCACGCGGGACTTAGAGAATACACAACGGCAAAGACAGTAACACTTACACCAACAGCGCCAGGCACGCGGGACTTGGAGAATACACAACGGCAAAGACAGTAACACTTACACCAACAGCGCCAGGGACACGGGACTTAGAGAATACACAACGGCAAAGACAGTAACACTTACACCAACAACGCCAGGCACGCGGGACTTAGAGAATACACAGCAGCAAAGACAGTAACACTTACATCAACAACACCAGGGACGCGGGACTTAGAGAATACACAACGGCAAAGACAGTAACACTTACACCAACAACGCCAGGGACGCGGGCCTTGGAGAATACACAGCGGCAAAGACAGTAACACTTACACCAACAACGCTGGGCACGGGGACTTAGAGAATACACAACGGCAAAGACAGTAACACTTACAGCAACAACGCCAGGCACGCAGGACTTAGAGAATACACAGCAGCAAAGACAGTAACACTTACACCAACAACACCAGGGACGCGGGACTTAGAGAATACACAGAGGCAAAGACAGTAACACTTACACCAACAACGCCAGGGACGCGGGACTTAGAGAATACACAGCGGCAAAGACAGTAACACTTACACCAACAACGCCAGGGACGCGGGACTTAGAGAATACACAGCGGCAAAGACAGTAACACTTACACCAACAACACCAGGGACACGGGACTTAGAGAATACACAGCGGCAAAGACAGTAACACTTACACCAACAACGCCAGGCACGCGGGACTTAGAGAATACACGGCGGCAAAGACAGTAACACTTACACCAACAACGCCAGGGACACGGGACTTAGAAAATACACAGCGGCAAAGACAGTAACACTTACACCAACAACGCCAGGGACGCGGGACTTAGAGAATACACAGCGGCAAAGACAGTAACACTTACACCAACAACACCAGGCACGCGGGACTTAGAAAATACACAGCGGCAAAGACAGTAACACTTACACCAACAACGCCAGGGACGCAGGACTTAGAGAATACACAGCGGCAAAGACAGTAACACTTACACCAACAACGCCAGGGACGCAGGACTTAGAGAATACACAGCGGCAAAGACAGTAACACTTACACCAACAACGCCAGGGACGCGGGACTTAGAGAATACACAGCGGCAAAGACAGTAACACTTACACCAACAACACCAGGCACGCGGGACTTAGAAAATACACAGCGGCAAAGACAGTAACACTTACACCAACAACGCCAGGGACGCGGGACTTAGAGAATACACAGCGGCAAAGACAGTAACACTTACACCAGCATCGCCAGGCACGCGGGACTTAGAGAATACACAGCGGCAAAGACAGTAACACTTACACCAACAACGCCAGGCACGCGGGACTTAGAGAATACACAGCGGCAAAGACAGTAACACTTACACCAACAACGCCAGGGACGCGGGACTTAGAGAATACACAGCGGCAAAGACAGTAACACTTACACCAACAACGCCAGGGACGCGGGACTTAGAGACTACACAACGGCAAAGACAGTAACACTTACACCAACAGCGCCAGGCACGCGAGACTTAGAAAATACACAACGACAAAGACAGTAACAATTACACCAACAACGCCAGGCACGCGGGACTTAGAGAATACACAGCGGCAAAGACAGTAACACTTACACCAACAACGCCAGGGACGCGGGACTTAGAGAATACACAGCGGCAAAGACAGTAACACTTACACCAACAGCGCCAGGGACGCGGGACTTAGAGAATACACAGCGGCAAAGACAGTAACACTTACACCAACAACGCCAGGGACGCGGGACTTAGAGAATACACAGCGGCAAAGACAGTAACACTTACACCAACAATGCCAGGCACGCGGGACTTAGAGAATACACAGCGGCAAAGACAGTAACACTTACACCAACAGCGCCAGGGACGCGGGACTTAGAGAATACACAACGGCAAAGACAGTAACAATTACACCAACAGCGCCAGGCACGCGGGACTTAGAGAATACACAGCGGCAAAGACAGTAACACTTACACCAACAACGCCAGGGACGCGGGACTTAGAGAATACACAACGCAAAGACAGTAACACTTACACCAACAACGCCAGGCACGCGGGACTTAGAGAATACACAACGGCAAAGACAGTAACACTTACACCAACAACGCCAGGCACGAGGGACTTAGAGAATACACAGCGGCAAAGACAGTAACACTTACACCAACAACGCCAGGGACGCGGGACTTAGAAAATACACAGCGCAAAGACAGTAACACTTACACCAACAACACGCCAGGGAGGCGGGACTTAGAAAATACACAGCGGCAAAGACAGTAACACTTACACCAACAACGCCAGGCACGCGGGACTTAGAGAATACACGGCGGCAAAGACAGTAACACTTACACCAACAATGCCAGGGACGCGGGACTTAGAGAATACACAGCGGCAAAGACAGTAACCCTTACACCAACAACGCCGGGCACGCGGGACTTAGAGAATACACGCCGGCAAAGACAGTAACACTTACACCAACAACGCCAGGGACGCAGGACTTAGAGAATACACAGCGGCAAAGACAGTAACACTTACACCAACAACACCAGGGACGCGGGACTTAGAGAATACACAGCGGCAAAGACAGTAACACTTACACCAACAACGCCAGGGACGCGGGACTTAGAAAATACACAGCGGCAAAGACAGTAACACTTACACCAACAACGCCAGGGACGCGGGACTTAGAAAATACACAGCGGCAAAGACAGTAACACTTACACCAACAACGCCAGGCACGCGGGACTTAGAGAATACACAACGGCAAAGACAGTAACACTTACACCAACAACGCCAGGCACGCGGGACTTAGAGAATACACAACGGCAAAGACAGTAACACTTACACCAACAACACCAGGGACGCAGGACTTAGAGAATACACAGCGGCAAAGACAGTAACACTTACACCAACAACGCCAGGCACGCGGGACTTAGAGAATACACGGCGGCAAAGACAGTAACACTTACACCAACATCGCCAGGGACGCAGGACTTAGAGAATACACAGCGGCAAAGACAGTAACACTTACACCAACAACGCCAGGCACGCGGGACTTAGAGAATACACAACGCAAAGACAGTAACACTTACACCAACAACGCCAGGCACGCGGGACTTAGAGAATACACAGCGGCAAAGACAGTAACACTTACACCAACAACGCCAGGCACGCAGGACTTAGAGAATACACAGCGGCAAAGACAGTAACACTTACACCAACAACGCCAGGCACGCAGGACTTAGAGAATACACAGCGGCAAAGATAGTAACACTTACACCAACAACGCCAGGCACGCGGGACTTAGAGAATACACAACGGCAAAGACAGTAACACTTACACCAACAACGCCAGGCACGCGGGACTTAGAGAATACACGGCGGCAAAGACAGTAACACTTACACCAACAACGCCAGGCACGCGGGACTTAGAGAATACACAACGGCAAAGACAGTAACACTTACACCAACAACACCAGGGACGCAGGACTTAGAGAATACACAGCGGCAAAGACAGTAACACTTACACCAACAACGCCAGGCACGCGGGACTTAGAGAATACACGGCGGCAAAGACAGTAACACTTACACCAACATCGCCAGGGACGCAGGACTTAGAGAATACACAGCGGCAAAGACAGTAACACTTACACCAACAACGCCAGGCACGCGGGACTTAGAGAATACACAACGCAAAGACAGTAACACTTACACCAACAACGCCAGGCACGCGGGACTTAGAGAATACACAGCGGCAAAGACAGTAACACTTACACCAACAACGCCAGGCACGCAGGACTTAGAGAATACACAGCGGCAAAGACAGTAACACTTACACCAACAACGCCAGGCACGCAGGACTTAGAGAATACACAACGGCAAAGACAGTAACACTTACACCAACAACGCCAGGCACGCGGGACTTAGAGAATACACGGCGGCAAAGACAGTAACACTTACACCAACAATGCCAGGGACGCGGGACTTAGAGAATACACGGCGGCAAAGACAGTAACACTTACACCAACAACGCCAGGGACGCAGGACTTAGAGAATACACAGCGGCAAAGACAGTAACACTTACACCAACAACGCCAGGCACGCGGGACTTAGAGAATACACAACGCAAAGACAGTAACACTTACACCAACAACGCCAGGCACGCAGGACTTAGAGAATACACAGCGGCAAAGACAGTAACACTTACACCAACAACGCCAGGCACGCAGGACTTAGAGAATACACAGCGGCAAAGATAGTAACACTTACACCAACAACGCCAGGCACGCGGGACTTAGAGAATACACAACGGCAAAGACAGTAACACTTACACCAACAACGCCAGGCACGCGGGACTTAGAGAATACACAGCGGCAAAGACAGTAACACTTACACCAACAGCGCCAGGGACGCGGGACTTAGAGAATACACAGCGCAAAGACAGTAACACTTACACCAACATCGCCAGGGACGCGGGACTTAGAGAATACACAGCGGCAAAGACAGTAACACTTACACCAACAACGCCAGGCACGCGGGACTTAGAGAATACACAGCGGCAAAGACAGTAACACTTACACCAACAACGCCAGGGACGCGGGCCTTAGAGAATACACAGCGGCAAAGACAGTAACACTTACACCAACAACGCCAGGCACACGGGACTTAGAGAATACACAGCGGCAAAGACAGTAACACTTACACCAACAGCGCCAGGGACACGGGACTTAGAGAATACACAGCGGCAAAGACAGTAACACTTACACCAACAACGCCAGGCACGCGGGACTTAGAGAATACACAGCGGCAAAGACAGTAACACTTACACCAACAACGCCAGGCACGCGGGACTTAGAGAATACACAGCGGCAAAGACAGTAACACTTACACCAACAACGCCAGGGACGCGGGACTTAGAGAATACACAACGGCAAAGACAGTAACACTTACACCAACAACGCCAGGCACGCGGGACTTAGAGAATACACAGCGGCAAAGACAGTAACACTTACACCAACAACGCCAGGCACGCGGGACTTAGAGAATACACAGCGGCAAAGACAGTAACACTTACACCAACAGCGCCAGGGACACGGGACTTAGAGAATACACAGCGGCAAAGACAGTAACACTTACACCAACAACGCCAGGCACGCGGGACTTAGAGAATACACAACGGCAAAGACAGTAACACTTACACCAACAACGCCAGGCACGCGGGACTTAGAGAATACACAGCGGCAAAGACAGTAACACTTACACCAACAGCGCCAGGGACACGGGACTTAGAGAATACACAGCGGCAAAGACAGTAACACTTACACCAACAACGCCAGGCACGCGGGACTTAGAGAATACACAGCGGCAAAGACAGTAACACTTACACCAACAACGCCAGGGACGCGGGCCTTAGAAAATACACAGCGGCAAAGACAGTAACACTTACACCAACAACGCCAGGCACACGGGACTTAGAGAATACACAGCGGCAAAGACAGTAACACTTACACCAACAACGCCAGGGACGAGGGCCTTAGAGAATACACAGCGGCAAAGACAGTAACACTTACACCAACAACGCCAGGCACGCGGGACTTAGAGAATACACAGCGGCAAAGACAGTAACACTTACACCAACAGCGCCAGGGACACGGGACTTAGAGAATACACAGCGGCAAAGACAGTAACACTTACACCAACAACGCCAGGCACGCGGGACTTAGAGAATACACAGCGGCAAAGACAGTAACACTTACACCAACAACGCCAGGGACGCGGGACTTAGAGAATACACAACGGCAAAGACAGTAACACTTACACCAACAACGCCAGGCACGCGGGACTTAGAGAATACACAGCGGCAAAGACAGTAACACTTACACCAACAACGCCAGGCACGCGGGACTTAGAGAATACACAACGGCAAAGACAGTAACACTTACACCAACAACGCCAGGCACACGGGACTTAGAGAATACACAGCGGCAAAGACAGTAACACTTACACCAACAGCGCCAGGGACACGGGACTTAGAGAATACACAGCGGCAAAGACAGTAACACTTACACCAACAACGCCAGGCACGCGGGACTTAGAGAATACACAGCGGCAAAGACAGTAACACTTACACCAACAACGCCAGGGACGCGGGCCTTAGAGAATACACAGCGGCAAAGACAGTAACACTTACACCAACAACGCCAGGCACACGGGACTTAGAGAATACACAGCGGCAAAGACAGTAACACTTACACCAACAGCGCCAGGGACACGGGACTTAGAGAATACACAGCGGCAAAGACAGTAACACTTACACCAACAACGCCAGGCACGCGGGACTTAGAAAATACACAGCGGCAAAGACAGTAACACTTACACCAACAACGCCAGGGACGCGGGCCTTAGAGAATACACAGCGGCAAAGACAGTAACACTTACACCAACAGCGCCAGGCACGCGGGACTTAGAGAATACACAGCGGCAAAGACAGTAACACTTACACCAACAACGCCAGGGACGCGGGCCTTAGAGAATACACAGCGGCAAAGACAGTAACACTTACACCAACAACGCCAGGCACACGGGACTTAGAGAATACACAGCGGCAAAGACAGTAACACTTACACCAACAACGCCAGGGACGCGGGCCTTAGAGAATACACAGCGGCAAAGACAGTAACACTTACACCAACAACGCCAGGCACGCGGGACTTAGAGAATACACAGCGGCAAAGACAGTAACACTTACACCAACAACGCCAGGGACACGGGACTTAGAGAATACACAGCGGCAAAGACAGTAACACTTACACCAACAACGCCAGGCACGCGGGACTTAGAGAATACACAGCGGCAAAGACAGTAACACTTACACCAACAACGCCAGGGACGCGGGACTTAGAGAATACACAACGGCAAAGACAGTAACACTTACACCAACAACGCCAGGCACGCGGGACTTAGAGAATACACAGCGGCAAAGACAGTAACACTTACACCAACAACGCCAGGCACGCGGGACTTAGAGAATACACAACGGCAAAGACAGTAACACTTACACCAACAACGCCAGGCACGCGGGACTTAGAGAATACACGGCGGCAAAGACAGTAACACTTACACCAACAATGCCAGGGACGCGGGACTTAGAGAATACACGGCGGCAAAGACAGTAACACTTACACCAACAACGCCAGGCACGCGGGACTTAGAGAATACACAACGCAAAGACAGTAACACTTACACCAACAACGCCAGGCACGCGGGACTTAGAGAATACACAGCGGCAAAGACAGTAACACTTACACCAACATCGCCAGGGACGCGGGCCTTAGAGAATACACAGCGGCAAAGACAGTAACACTTACACCAACAACGCCAGGCACGCGGGACTTAGAGAATACACAACGCAAAGACAGTAACACTTACACCAACAACGCCAGGCACTCGGGACTTAGAGAATACACAGCGGCAAAGACAGTAACACTTACACCAACAACGCCAGGCACGCAGGACTTAGAGAATACACAGCGGCAAAGACAGTAACACTTACACCAACAACGCCAGGCACGCGGGACTTAGAGAATACACAGCGGCAAAGACAGTAACACTTACACCAACAACGCCAGGGACGCGGGACTTAGAGAATACACAACGGCAAAGACAGTAACACTTACACCAACAGCGCCAGGGACACGGGACTTAGAGAATACACAGCGGCAAAGACAGTAACACTTACACCAACAACGCCAGGCACGCGGGACTTAGAGAATACATCATTGTGCAATGGAATCAGTTTGTTTTCTGCTGATTAACGTCCTGTTTTGGGAGGAGATACTGAATGCAGAGGAAGCTTCTGGCTGCACAAAGGAAATGTGGCAGGTTAAGCTGGCAGTACATTCAACGGGACTAGCAGAAAGCTCATTAGTTTACAAGTAATGGCAGAATAACCATAGTAAACATACCCCGCAGTGCACAATAATGTTATGTAAATGTAACACTGATACAATGTTTCTTCATTCACATGTTATCACGAAGGGTTAATCTCCCCCACCATTGGTCATATTACACAGTGTCAGGACTTCTGTCCCCTGGCCGGGGGTCTCACAGAGGGATTGTGTTACATGCCTGGGACAGGAAGGGATTGGTGACCTAGGGGTCACACTGTGGGGTCTCCCCCCCCAGTCACATGACTTCTCACAATGTCTGTACAGAGACCCCCCCCCTGCGCACTAGAGTGACCGGCAGAGTATGAGAGGTCTCGCAGTGACCCTGACTGTCACATTGAGAGTGCACTCAGCACCATACAACATAGAGGGGACTGTGGGGGACCAGATGGGTTAGGTCCCTGGCATAAGCATAATGTTTAATTAAGCCAAGCTTTTAGGTAGATACAATAGGCAGACCAGATGTTCTTTTGGGACTGATCTTCTCTTAAAGTGACATTCCCATATTTATAACTTATTATATGACATCAGAATGTATGGTTCTGTGGTTGGGTGAGAGGTCAGTACTCACCTGGGGGGTCTCAACAAGCATGCTCCTCCTGAAACGGCCCCTCCTGATCTCCATCTCCAGCGCAGAACACCGGGCCACGGTCACGCGGCTACGATGGTTACGGCAAAACATGGCTAAAGACGGGTGAAATCCTTGGGGTAAAAACAGGATAAATTCACTAGGGAAAAACCACTAAGGAAAATGGGGGCAAATCCACTGGCCGCAGGTCCACGGAATTAGGAAGAATTGGTTAAATCCACTAAAATGGTCAAACCAAGTTATATCCACTGGGTGCGCTGAGGGACAACGGTCAGACATGGGGCTAAATCCACTGGATCTCACTCATCCCACTGGGCCTCTCGAGCTTGGGACCGGATGGTTTGGTGACCTGGTAATCCACTGGATCCCTTAACCCCGACCTGATGAATCCTCTGGACACTGTGTCCAGCTGCGTAATCTGACCTCTTAATCCAGACCCAAATATATCCACAGAGCAGGACCTCGAGCACCGGACCGAACTCAAGTATTGGTCTTGCACTTTATCTTGTGCTGTTTCTCTCACGTTGTCTCTCGCCTGATCTTGTGCTGTCTCCCTGTGCTCACTCTCTTCTGTCTCTTTCTCACTCTCTCGGTCAGTTCTCTCTCTATATCTCTCTCACGTTGTCTCTCCCCTTATCTTGTGCTGTCTCTTTCTCACTCTCTCAGTCAGTTCTCTCTCTATATCTCTCTCACGTTGTCTCTCCCCTTATCTTGTGCTGTCTCTTTCTCACTCTCTCAGTCAGTTCTCTCTCTATATCACTCTCATGTTGTCTCTCCCCTTATCTTGTGCTGTCTCTTTCTCACTCTTCGTCAGTTCTCTCTCTATATCTCTCTCACGTTGTCTCTCCCCTTATCTTGTGCTGTCTCTTTCTCACTCTCTCGGTCAGTTCTCTCTCTCACGTTGTCTCTCCCCTTATCTTGTGCTGTCTCTTTCTCACTCTTCGTCAGTTCTCTCTCTATATCTCTCTCACGTTGTCTCTCCCCTTATCTTGTGCTGTCTCTTTCTCACTCTCTCGGTCAGTTCTCTCTCTCACGTTGTCTCTCCCCTTATCTTGTGCTGTCTCTTTCTCACTCTCTCGGTCAGTTCTCTCTCTATATCTCTCTCACGTTGTCTCTCCCCTTATCTCGTGCTGTCTCTTTCTCACTCTTGGTCAGTTCTCTCTCTATATCACTCTCACGTTGTCTCTCGCCTTATCTTGTGCTGTCTCCTTGTGCTTACTCTCTTCTGTCTCTTTCTTGCTCTCCTTCAGTTACTGTTTCCCTCCCCTCTCTCTCTCTCTCTCGCTCTCTCTCGCTCTCCCTCCTTCCCTCTGTCCCTCCGCCCCCGGCCCCTCCCTCTCTCCGTCTGTTCCTCTCCTCCTCAGTGTTTCTGGCTCACTCCCTGGTTTACTTCTCGGTGACTTCCCGACACTCTCTCTGTCTATATAATGATTTCTAAATCTGGAAATGCCATCAGTCTTTTCCAGAGGGTGACCTGACTCCCCCGAGTGAGACCTGACTCCCCCGAGTGAGACCTGACTCCCCCAAGTGAGACCTGACTCCCCCAAGTGAGACCTGACTCCCCCGAGTGAGACCTGACTCCCCCGAGTGAGACCTGACTCCCCCAAGTGACACCTGACCGCCCCGAGTGAGACCTGACTCCCCCAAGTGAGACCTGACAACCCCTGAGCTAGACCTGACTCCCCCGAGTGAGACCTGACCCCCCCGAGTGTGACCAGACTCCCCTGAGTGAAAACTGACCACCCGAGTGAGACCTGACTCTCTCCAAGTGAGACCTGACTCCCCCAAGTGAGACCTGACTCCCCCGAGTGAGACCTGACTCCCCCAAGTGAGACTTGACTCCCCCAAGTGAGACCTGACTCCCCCAAGTGAGACCTGACTCCCCCGAGTGAGACCTGACTCCCCCAAGTGACACCTGACCGCCCCGAGTGAGACCTGACTCCCCCAAGTGAGACCTGACAACCCCTGAGCTAGACCTGACTCCCCCGAGTGAGACCTGACCCCCCCGAGTGTGACCAGACTCCCCTGAGTGAAAACTGACCACCCGAGTGAGACCTGACTCCCTCCAAGTGAGAACTGACCACCCACTAAGTGAGACCTGACCCCCCCGAGTGAGAACTGACCCCCCCCGAGTGAGATCTGACCCCCCTGAGTTAGACCTGACCCCCCGAGTGAGACCTGACTCCCCCAAGTGAGACCTGACCCCCCTGAGTGAGACCTGACCCCCCGAGTGAGAAGGACCCCTCTGAGTGAGACCTGACACCTCAGAGTGTGACCTGACACCCCCGAGTGTGACCTGACACTCCTGACTTAGACCTGACTCCCCCAAGTGAGACCTGACTCCCCCCGAGTTCGACCTGACCCCCGAGTTAGACCTGACTCCCCCGAGTGAGACCTGACACCCTCTGAGAGTGACCTGACTCCACCTGAGTGTAAACTACTCCCCTTGAGTGAGACCTGACCCCCTCCGAGTGAGACCTGACTCCCCCGAGTGAGACCTGACACCCCCGAGTTAGACCTGACTCCCCCGAGACCTGACCCCACCTGAGTAAGACCTGACTCCCCCTGAGTTCGACCTGAACCCCGAGTTAGACCTGACTCCCCCGAGTGAGACCTGACACCCCCGAGTTAGACCTGACTCCCCCGAGTGAGACCTAACCCCACCTGAGTAAGACCTGACTCCCTCTGAGAGTGACCTGACTCCCCCGAGTGTGAACTACTCCCCCTGAGTGAGACCTGACCCCCTCCGAGTGAGACCTGACTCCTCCGAGTGAGACCTGACACCCCCGAGTTAGACCTGACTCCCCCGAGACCTGACCCCACCTGAGTAAGACCTGACTCCCCCTGAGTTCGACCTGACCCCCGAGTTAGACCTGACTCCCCCGAGTGAGACCTGACACCCCCGAGTTAGACCTGACTCCCCCGAGTGAGACCTAACCCCACCTGAGTAAGACCTGACTCCCTCTGAGAGTGACCTGACTCCCCCTGAGTGTGAACTACTCCCCCTGAGTGAGACCTGACCCCCTCCGAGTGAGACCTCACCCCCCTGAGTGAGACCTGACTCCACCCGAGTGAGACCTGACTCCCCCACCCCGAGTGAGACCTTACCCCCCTGATGAGACTTGACCCTTCTGTGAGACCTGACTACCCTGAGTGGGATCTGACCCCCGAGTGAGAACTTACCCCACCATCTGAGTGAGACCTGAACCCCCCCGAGTGAGACCTGACTCCACCCAAGTAAGACCTGACGCCCCGAGTGACACCTGACTCCCGCAAGTGACACCTGACCAACCCCCCCGAGTGAGAACTGAACCACCCGAGTGAGAACTGAACCAGCCGAGTGAGACCTGACTTCCCTGAGTGAGACCAGACCCCCTGAGTGAGACCAGACCCCCCCGAGTGAGACCTGACTCCCGCAAGTGACACCTGACCAACCCCC